>JBBPMC010001377.1:0-11334 GCA_038090115.1 Strobilomyces echinocephalus | reverse complement strand
CATACAGTAAAACGAACACAGTGGCCATCGACTCACACCGTTGGTTGCGAATCGAAGAGGGTGGGAAAGCAAAAAAAGTTCAAATAGATTCCGACTTTATACACAGCATTTCATAAGTATTTCCCGCGTGTCCTTTGGCAGAGAGCTACTTGAATCTGGCTGCGAAAACCCTCCCCCACTTCGTGGGAGTCGGGGATCTTGGACCTCGGTCTCCGTCCACCGTGGTTTGCCTTCATCGTCACCAAACTCGCCGACAACGTCGCCACCGTAACCCGTTGACTCAGCTGTCGCATCCAAATTGCCGAACCCGCCAGCGACACTATCGACGTTACTCCACAAGATGATCCCTATGTATCCATTCCCCTTCTAATCTGGATGCTCACCAGACCGTAACCACCACATCACGGGAAACCACCCTCCGGATCACCATCCAAACGCGAAGTGAGTAAACATAAAACATAAATGTACAATGACAGCGAAACGATGGAAATACGACGGACGCTCAAACCGCCATGTCCTCAGTAACGGATTGACTCAGATCTTCGGACCGTTTCATTTTAAGCTGGATGCTGTTCGATTGGACAGATGAAGACGCTTGTGATGAATCAGCGCTTGCGGACGCCCAGGCTATGGTACCAGTCTACAGATATCGAAGATGAACGAACACCACAAGACAGTCAATCAACTCACCGGTCTGTGCGTGTCAAGTGTACCAGCCAATTCTGTTTTGAGCGACTCGCGAGTAAGTAGGGTATCCAAAAGAGTCTTCCGATGTGACGACCACGTCAATGAACAGTACATGCCTCGTATAATCACACTCACGTTCGTATATATACGGCCAATGGGGATGGTGAACATGCCGTATAGATACGTATGCGGAAGAACAGAAAAGGTGATCATGTCAGCTATGGAAAAAATCCAGACAAAAAGAGCCGTTTGGATGGCCCCACGAATGAGTCGATTCAGGACGCTATCCGTCCTGCGGAAGCCAGTTCGCGAACGGACGAAGATGATAATCAACGTAACTGGGAATTGCACATAAATGGCTCAGGGCTAGTATATGCAGCGAAATAAGCAAGCGTACTGGTGATGAATGCGTCCGCAACGACCTGCATGATCAACCACGTGCTACACAGGAGGGCGATGCGGGGGATCCCAGAAAAACTATATGACTGCGATTAGTCAATACGATAAGTGTAGCCATGGGACGCACAATCTAATTAACCACGACTCGATGCTGCACGTCGTGCCCAGGACAAACGACAGAATTGCCAATATAGCGACAATAGCGTAGAGGGACCTACGGTTCGTCAAGCGCTGTATTCTATAGCACGCAGATTCAGCACAAATCGGTTGGATAACGGGGGCCATACCTCACTCCTAGGTATAGCTGGGTCACGAGGGCAGTGAGGGCCGTGGCCAAGGGAGTAAATGTATACGGCCATTCAGCCACTTTGAGAACGTCAGGGGTCAGAAGAGGTCCAGGAGATGGACTGATATATTAAGTACACACCTGCAAGTGCGGCTGGATTGTCATAATTTGTCACGCTAACATACACGAAGGGTGAGCATGCGCGGGAGGAAAGTCGACGACGCTACGAACGTGTAATTCCACGCCATATATATGAGCCTACCAAAATCGACCATTCATCCTGGAGCACCTTTTTAAAGAGAGCAACACACTCACGCAATACTGTGGAAGGTATCCACGATGAACAGAAAAAGCACCATTAACCTGAACTCGAGCGTCAAGATATGTCCACCCGTGGAGCAGTGACAGACCTACTTTGTCGTTGGCGGATCGCCAAAGTCTGGAACGGGGTATAAGTGGCGACAGCTTCACCTCTGTTAACGATAGTAGTCACCTGTTCGCGAATACGCCGCGAACTGGTACACGACGAGACCGTATAGGAAAGTATTAACTTGTTCACGACGGGTCAGATGAAGTCTCTGAGGAAACGCCGACAGTGCGACACTCACAGTATACACCCGCTGAGAACGTCCCTGTCATGACATCCCATCAGCGACGCCTATTCCAAAAGCGACTCACTTTGAAACCGTACCGAGTGTCGTCTCATACGCGCCCATCGTTCACGATGACGGTTTTTGGCGGGAGATGGGAGATGGGAGATGTGCACAAGTTATATGTCCGGCGTGCACGCAAGACCCTGAGTCTCTAAACATAGGTGTCGAGCCTCGAGCCTTATCTATTTAAGCGGGTGCGCTCAGTTTAGCCGAGGTATATATAAATTTTCGTACAACGTCATGTGCTGACATGGATCAATTAATGCGAATACGCTCATTGAACGTGGGGGGGTTCTGGCAAAATATCTTGCCAGTGGCAGTTTCGGGGGACTTTGACAGTTCTAACGGCCGTCTGGATCGGAATCTATCGTGGACGATTTTACCACAGTCGCATAATAGATTGGCGACAGACAAGATAGATCCTACAGACGCAGATTACTAACTACACTAAATTGCTAGCCATTAGTATATACTATATGGTATGTGTATGGGGAGACGCAACGCAGTGCGAGAAAGCTTGTCACCGTATTTCCTTGTCGCACTGCCACCGTCCCGTCGTCGATGTGCAGTTTTGTTACATCTCTGTCACGGATCCGACCACACCGTGGTTACAGCGCCAACGTCGTTGTCACCGTGCGCCGTCATGTCGTGACGACGTGGACAACCAAATATCCAAGGGCAGATGGGGTTACGGATGCAGTGAGGGCAGAAGCATCACTGCCACTGCATCAGGGTGGTGCATGTGAGAGTGGTAGCGACGCCAGTGTGCTGGAAGCCAGCCGACTCGAGGCCAAGAGGTGGCGGCCGTCAACATCGCGTCGTCGTTCTGTGGTCTTGGGGCTGGCGAGATGCCAGTGAATGGGGGCGTTAACTTTGACAGCGCCGGGTCGCCGACGACTGTCGGCCGCCGTCACCGCTGTGTTGACCTTCAAGTTGGGCCTACTGGTGGAACAGACGGAGGTCGTCCAGTGGTCGCGTCGCCAAAGATTAAGTGCTAACCGCACGTTGCAGACTTGACAGCTGCAGTCGACTTGTGGCTGAAACATGTCCGAGTCATTGATGGTCGACCACCATCAAAATATTTACACACACCGTGAAGCCTTCGTTTACCTATACTATCATGATATACTGAAGCAAATCGCAACCATGGCAGCAAACAAGGCTCCTGGCATGCCTGATTTGGCACGCATCCGAGCGCGCCGCGAAAGCAGTTGCGGTCAGCAAGACTTGAAGAAGCGAACATCGTGAAGTCGCTGAAGTAGCGGCGAGCATTGACAAGCCACCACTGACGACGGTGTCGGCCCTTATCAGCGATCGGATGCGAGGATTCAGAGGACACTGGTACATACGTCCAAGATTTCCGTCTACCGCATCTCATCATCTTTCGCTCAGGTGATACCCAACTAGTGAGACAGAAATGACGAGCAGATTAAATGCACTACACAAAATGGTCCACTACTTGAAGCTGACTGAATAGGAGTGCCCTCTGCGAGCATGAGGTCGAAGACTACGTCGGTCGGGATGACAGTGAGTGTTATCCTCATGCTTACTGGTGATGCTCACTCCAGTCCCCTACTATGTCCTTGGTGCAAAGATTGAGTCAGAGCCTACCCTGGAGGTGAGTTGATCGTTACTTCCGAGGTATTTGTTTTCCCTTGACAGTTCTTGTAAACAGCGACCCTGAGGATAGTCAGATAGCTGTGTCCAAGCTTGATGTCGACGAACATAGATAAAATGCCGGCTGCGATCGCGGACTGGATCCCTAAGGTACGCGATAACTGAGGGTGTGGGTGCATTTCTCTCTTGTCTCCTGTTTGGAAAATGACCTGTCTCTGGTCGTGCTCGTTTGGGTCCATACAGCGGTTGCGATGAAAGCCACAACCTGGGCAACAACAAGCTCTGCGTCTCACCGGGTACATGTGACCTTGGGCAGACCTTAGCCAAGATTGGCCGCATGCGTCTGTCTCCTGTCTGTGTCGCTTCCCTGGTCCATGCCTTCAGCAACGGAGATCGTCCCTGGGTCAAAAAGGCGTCCGTCATGTACGATCCATGCACGCGCGAGTCTCAGTGGTTCTGTTTACCGTTTTAAACCATATGCTGCAATCGCGGCGTCGAATGCGATCAAGTGATGTGCGGACCTGCTTCTACTTTCATGGCAGCTGATCACTGTACACATCAGGCACAGTGGCGCTGGCGCAAGTTGGCACGTACCTGGACGCTATTACAGGCCTCAGAAGCGTTGTATTACCGTGTCACAGGTATAAAAACGGCCCAGATGAGGTTTGACTGTGCTACCAGGTACTATCCCAGTGTTCATCCATAACCGACGTTTACGGCGAAGTTTCGACCATGGTACGACTTCGAAACAACCACTACTACCTACTATTACAGCTAGAGCATGGGTGTCGTGTCGAGAATAACAGTCCATTCAGTGTCTGTCAGATGTCTGCGAGGCATGGGAAAATGGATCTGTCAGCGTCTGTGCAGCAGTTCGCCAGCCTGTAGACAGAAATGACATAGCTGACCAAAGTAGGTCAGCTGAAACATCTTTGTGTCTGTGACGCTTATGGACAGGCCGCGGGGAGAGGAGCCGCAGTCCCAGGGGGAAGGGGTCCGCCAGTGCTAGTACGACGCGGACGGAGGCGCTCTCCCTGACAGAAGGAGCCTGCGGCGGCAGCGCGACTGTGCCTCGGGTCTTGCTTAGGTCCTCATTAGCCTACACGCCTTTACAGCCTCGACATGAGAATCATTGCCGTCGCAATTCGAGATGTCCTCGGACCTGCACGAACGCAGAAAGCGCGTGGTGTGGTACAAGAGATCGACAGTTGGATCGTCCCCGCTGCCACGCCTGGCCACGCGACATTGACGTCAGTCTACATCCACCGCACGGGGCCTCAGCCGCCACCATAATCCACTCGTATTCAAGTCGTCGAATCCATCAGGGATATCATCAGTGACGACGCTGCACAGATCAACTCCACAGCAAGATAATTATTATGTCTGCATTCTCGTTCCAATCCGATAATGATAAATACGATGCCCACCAGACCATAATGACTACATAACGCGAAGCCGCCCGCCGGATTACCGTCCGAATGCGACACGATTGAGATAAGATAGAAATGTACGAGGCGAAAGACAGTGACAACGAAACGAATGACAGACGCTCGGGCGTGAGGTCAGTTTAAACGCACAAGAGGAACGGCTTTGCCTTCCACGTCCTCAGCAATAGTTTGACCCAGATCTTCAGACTGTTTCACTTTGTACTGGATGCTGTTCAATTGGACAGATGCTTGTGACGAATCAGCGCTTGCGGGCGCCCAGGCTATGGTACCAGTCTACAGATATCGAAAATGAACGAACACCACAAGACTGCAAATTAACTCACCGGTCTGTGCGTGTCAATTGTACCAGCCAATTCCGTTTTAAGCGACTCACGGGTAAGCAGGGTATCCAAAAGAGTCTTCCGATGTGACGACCACGTCAATGAACGGTACATGCCTCGTATAACCACACTCACGTTCGTATATATTCGGCCAATGGGGATGGTGAACATGCCGTATAGATACGTATGCGGGAGAACAGAGAAGGTGATCAGGTCAGCTATGGAGAAAATCCAGACAAAAAGAGCCGTTTGGATGGCCCCACGAATGAGTCGATTCAGGACGCTATCCGTCCTGCGGAAGCCAGTTCGCGAACGGACGAAGATGATAATCAACGTAGCTGGGAATCACACATAAATGGCCCAGGGCTAGTATATGCAGCGAAATAAACAAGCGTACTGGTGATGAATGCGTCCGCAACGACCTGCATGGTCAACCACGCGCTACACAGGGAGGTGATCCGGGGGATCCCAGAAAAGCTATGGCTGCGGTTAGTCGATATGATAGTGTAGCCATGGGACGCACAATCTAATTAACCACGCCTCGATGCTGCACGTCGCGCCCAGGACAAACGACAGAATTGCCAATATAGCGACAACGGCATAGAGGAACCTACTGTTCGTCAAGCACTGTATTCTATAGCACGCAGATTCAGCACAAATCGGTTGGATAACGGGGGCCATACCTCACTCCTAGGTATAGCTGGGTCACGAGGGCAGTGAGGGCCGTGGCCAAGGGAGTAAATGTATACGGCCATTCAGCCACTTTGAGAACGTCAGGGGTCAGAACAGGTCCAAGAGATGGATTGATATATCAAGTACACACCTGCAAGTGCGGCTGGATTGTTATAATTTGTCACGCTACCATACACGAAGGGTGACCATGCGAGGGAGGAAAGTCGACGGTGCTACGAACGTGTAATTCCACGCCATACATATGAGCCTACCAAAATCGACCATTCATCCTGGAGCATCTTTTTAAAGAGAGCGACACACTCACGCAACACTGTGGAGGGTATCTGAAACGAACAGAAAGAGCACCATCAACCTGTATTCTAGGGTCAAAACCTCTACGCTCGCGGAGCAGTGGACCTACTTTGTCGTTGGCGGATCGCCAAAGTCTGGAACGGAGTATAAGTGGCGATAGCTTCACCTTTGCTAATGATAGTAGTCACCTGTTCGCGAATACGCCGCGAACTGGTATACGACGAGACCGTATAGGAAAGTATTAACTTGTTCACGACGGGTAAGATAAAGTCTCTGAGGAAACGCCGACACTCACAGTATACGCCCGCTAAGAGCGTCCCTGTCATGACATCCCATCAGCGATGCCTATTCCAAAAGCGAGTCACTTGGGAACTCGTACCGAGTGTCGTCTCATACGCGCCCATCGATGGACGACTGTTTTGGCGGGAGATGGAAAGGCGCAGATGACCTGATCATCTTCGCGATGGGCAAAGTTGAGTCTTAAATGTACCCACACAAGCTGACCCTGAGTCTCTAAACAATTTTTTTAGGTCCAGGACTGGCGAACGGCGACGAGCCTCGACCCTAGGTTCCTCGAACAATTACTTACTGCATCGGAGATTCAACAAGTTCAGTTTGAGTCGGCTGCACCGTTCCAAGTCAGTCGTTGTTCCCGGTGAAGTGCATCAACGACAACCGCTCAGTACCAATTACTTATCCACGAAGTGGGCCTATGAATGATGATGCTAGCTTGCGCAGGTGGCGTCGGCTCACTCAGTCTGGGGCGTAACTTACCGAGTGTCATTTACCTTTGTTTGGCAAAATAGTCCGGCAGCTCAGCGGAGTCGGCAGATTGAAGTCGAAGTCCTCCGATACCCAACGGCGCTAGTTGGTGGCTCTTGACGTATCCTCTTTGTTTGTGGAATCGGTACAGCTTCAAAGAAGTTGGAACGTTGGCGTTTTATAGTGTTGGCGGCGGCGGGCACAAGTTAGTAGCAAATTCGTCTCAGTCACGGTCCGACCCTGTTTCAAGACATGAGCAAGGAATGGTTAAGTAGGATGCTTGATGCCCTCATGAACCCATCGGGATGGGTGCATCCTGCATTGTAAGTCCTGATACCCGGTGGCAGCCCTTAGTCCGAAGTCTGGGCGTCTTGATTGACGGGGAGCCTCTTGTCCGGTGATGTAAATCAAAGCGTAGCGATGAATTTATTGGTCTGTCTCGCACGATCGTGGCGCATATCCAGCCCTTACAGATTCAAAGGACAACAGAAGAGACGAATGATCGTCTCTTTTCAGACGTCATAGAAAGTCGTCTCACCTCAGGACTGAGATGTCATCCATACCGGTGTTGCTGTCGGGGAACTGTCACACAGTACATCGATGTCGATCTGTTTTAGATTTTATACCCTGTGGCTGGATTGCGAACTTGTATCTAATAATATCGCCCGACTTCCGGCAGCTATACCCCAGTTCCAGTGCAAACGACTGAGAAGACTAGCGATACAAGTCTGCGCGTGCCAACCGCGAGGCAAGTGGCTGCCCGTGATAACAGTCGGACGATATGATAGCGGCGATACGAAAAATGAAAGTGACAGAACGACGACAGCGATGCTGTTCTTTTATGCTCGGAGACTCAGTATAGGACAGCAGCCTTAGACCTCTTGTAAAGAGGAGCACTTGCGACCTTCCGTATCCTCACAGGATGAGTGATCGCATGTCTCCCGAGCGGTTTCTCGAGTCTCGAGTCGAGCATCGGTCGACTGGAAAGTCGAAATTACTTGGGTATTTGTTGGTGGCCAACACATAGTATCGACCTACGCGAACATCGACGATGAGCGAGAATTATTGGGTTGTAGACAAGAAACTCACAGCAATGGTCCGAGTGACGGTTCCCGCGCCGCTCGGCTCAACAATGAGCAACTCGCGGCTTAGTAGAGTATCTAAAAGCGTCTTACCAAATCCAGAGGGAAGCGAAAATCAACTCGTTAAACGATATTGAATTCTGCACAGAAGATACTCACATTCGTGTAGATTCGGCCGGTAGGAATGGCGAACATGGTGAAGATATTCGTATCCGGGAGGGTAAGAAAGGTAACCAAACTAGCCAAGCAAAAGATGGTGGCAAAGAGACCTGTCTGGATGGCACCGCGAATAAATCGGTTCAGAATTGTGTCCGTCTTCCGAAAACCAGTCCGCGAACGGACAAAAATTATGACAAGAGTAGCTTGCGATCGTTCCTCAATACAGTCACAGAAGAGGCTGGGATACATGAACATACTGGCGATGAACACATCCAAGGCGACTTGCATAGAGGACCACACGATGACAATGTGGGAAATGCGAGGAAATTCAGACAAGCTAAACTGCGCTCAGTCTCACATCGTATAGCACTCGTACGACTTACATCTTAATCCTCCAAACTTCGATGCTGCAGACCATACCCAGAATAAACGAAAGGATCGCCATCAGGACGACCACGCCATACAGGAACTTGCTACTTGTCAAACGCCATATCCTGAGGCGGGCGTAGTCAGTTTTGAATCAATGCGGTAAAGTTGCACTATACCTAGCCCCTAGGTATATCTGTGTCACCACCGCGGCGAGCGCATTACCTAGCGGGGTAAATGTATGGGGCCATTCCGCTACTGCAAGGACCGTTATGGCTCGGTATGATCAAACATGCCGACGCAATAATTACACACCTGCAAGCGCTGCGGAATTGTTGAAATTGGTTACTCTAAGATGCAATGAGCATGACTGTCACGGATATTACCAAGGGTACGGACGTATAATTCCATGCCATATAGACGACTCTGCAATTGTGGTCAACTCGTCATGTAGCAGATGATAGAAAATACTCACGAGACACTGTGAAACGTGTCCAGGACGAACAAGAAGAATACCATATACCTTGTACGGTTCGTTAAAACTACACGCCCTGGAATCAGTGTCCGACCAACCTCGTCACTGGTGGATCATGGAATTCTGAGCGGCGTGAGTAATGAACTTATCTTCACAGAGATTACTTACTCGTCTGGTGGTACACCGCGAACTGATACGTGACAATCCCATACAAGAAGGTATTGACTTGTGTGCAACGGGTCAGGAGCTTCTCTAGGAACTTTGGTATACAATTATGGATGCTTACAGACTATGCCGACTAGGAGCGTACCTAGTTCAAGCCCTTCAAGTCCACTCCAGTGACAGAACTGCCAAATGTGTGACGCACCGATAGTTTTGTCATACAACCCCATCGCGGGTTCTATGTCGCGGCTGAAATAGCAGTGGGTAGTGGGGAGATAAAAATTTCCGTTTCTGCTCAGCTTCATGAAGTATATATTCGCGAGCCTCGGCCCTGAATGTCTGACCCGGGCTGCAATGCAGTATATCCAGTCACTGTAAGGTTTCACACCAGGCAATTACCAAATAAACCCCTGGTGGTTCCTGATCATGATGTTCGAAACGATAATGTGCACCTGCACTTGGTGGTCCTGGAACGATCCTTCGAAGGTCCTGTGGGCACGTTTAACAACAAAGTCACAGCGGCGCCTGGCTTGTCACGTTGCGACCGCCTTCAACTGTTGCAGTATCGCAGTGCCAGTCACAGAAGGCTACGTGGGTCGTGGCAACCCGGCTAAACTGAAACTGGAAGAAAAGATGTTCAGCGAGTCCCGAACGTTTCGAACGCCGGGGGTGGGAACTTTACCAAGGGGGCACTGCACTGTACGTGCGAGGGTTTTGATCCCGGAGGATCCGAAACCCCGCACACATCAATATTTTGCTCTAGAACGGATTAGATCAACGTCAGGAAGAAAGAATTGGCAGAGCAGATGACTAAGCCACGTTATGAGTGCACGGTCTTTGGACGACACTCTGTCCGCTCGCTGCTCAGGAGAGGAGAGAGGGGGACGGATGGTGTGGATGGACGAGAGAAGGGCGCGAAGCGCTCTTCCACCCGGAACGGAGCCTGACCAGCCGGGTAGGGCGTGAGCTGGGAGGGCGAGTGGGAAGCCTCGCAAACGCAGTACCCACGGCGCGCTCCGGACCCCAGGAAGGAGCTGCAAGGAGCCGGAATGGTCAATGGAGGCAGGGAGTCGTGGGTGGGTGCGCAGAAACGGGCGAGGACGAGCGCTGCCGGGGGAATGAGCGACGAGGTGGAGGCGCGAGAACAAGAAGCGCCGCCGCTCACTTACACCCTAGTCCATCACACCATATCCTCAATCATGACAGGAATCTCCGCCTGTCGCAGAACTTGGCTCTTGACTAGCAAGATCTTGTATTCAGATTTCACAGTGGTCGCTTTCTTTGGAAGGCTCTCTTGGACATTTTCCTTGCTCGAGAGTTACTCATATTGAGGTGGACGAACGGCGTCATGGTGAGTTCCGAGTCGGCTTCAGTCGATATTCAGATCGATTCGTGCTGACTCGTACTACTAGTACAAAAGACTCTAAGTCTGAATCACGAGGCCTACGATTGCTCCGATTTGATGAAGGTGTGGAAAGCAAGGATATTCAATATGCTTGAGCCGCCAGGTGACTGATGGTCCGCAAGTCAATGACTCATTGATGTCAATCTGCGGGGCAGTCCCGTACGCGCCCATGTGCGAGCACCTCACAGTTACTTGGCAGTTCGGCCTTTATCACTGAGGGCCAGCTCAAGTTTGAAAATTTCACTGGTCTTCATTAGTGGTACTCATTTAGGCCATACTGGGGCTATACTGAGGCTATACATGCACTATTTTTGCAAGGTCTTTGTTATAACTCCGACCATGCCGAGACCATGCCGAGCACCGGGCCGGCTTCCAGGTCATTGTCGTATCGACAAAGTACTCATGACTGCATTGAGAGAAAAAATAGAACATCTTGGCCTAGATAAATATGCTAGGATACCAATAACGCCCCATCAAAGCCACCCTCACCCCACCATGCCTCGTGTATCAGAGAGGGATAATCTGCTGG
>JBBPMC010001376.1:0-11344 GCA_038090115.1 Strobilomyces echinocephalus | reverse complement strand
CGGCGGCCGTGCCTCACCATAGTAAGAGTTGCGAAACAAGCAAGCGAGCGCCAGGGTCTGGCCTCTCCAACGTTTCACGAAAGTTCCTGAAATTTCCCCTCGCATCTGTTTCTAATGTCAGACATTCATCCATTGGTGCAGGTCTTTGCGATGCGTCGCTATGGTAGTTTAGCAGCCAGTTATCCGTTTTACCTGTCCATTTCAGGCCATGTCAGCCTGCTCAGGTTGGCTGAATTGTAATTCCGAGGCTTCAAGTGGGCGACTCGACGGGGTCCGGAATTACCCAGTTGATCATCTCGCACCCTGGGCCATGAATGTTTGGACTGTTAGTAAGTGGATTTGGCTGCTCTGGATTGGATTCGCTAAAGTTTGACTTTGATCGCATCACATTAAACCTCTTCTCGCAGCAATGTCCAAGCTGGTAAAGGCTTCGACTCGCGTTTTGCTTTTGTAGCTTGATATTGTTAATGTCTAATAACTGACATCGCTTGCCAAGCACAAAATGCTTTACACCCGCGCTGCTGGCTGTGATAAACGTTTCGGTTCAACACTTTACGTGGCACTTGAATGCACAATGATTTGGATGTAGGATGGAGGAATTTTGGCACTTTCACAGTAAGACCTATCTGACAAGTCACGAGGTCACCGTGTAGACCCAAGGTAAAGCTCAACTTGATATGCGATGCCAGGCTCTGGCAGCAATCGGAGTCCATGGCTCAGTTCCACAAGCGTCCGAGGTCGGATCCTTATGTATGTCACCTTCAGGCAGGTTTCATATGGCACTCTTATAACAGTTATCGAAGAGACGGGAAGATGGTCCTCGTGAGCATTATGTTTTCGTTCCCTTCAACAAGCACGACTTCGGCATTTCTGAATGCAACGTACATTGCCATCAATATACAAGACATATTATATGGTGGGTTCCTCTAGTGATGCCTTGATGCTCATGTTTTCAATCCGCTTATCGCGATTTGCCAGGCATCGAGCTTGTTCTGTATTTCCAGACCGTACGCGCCGTGATGACCCTCAGAAAAAGACAACCTTCCGACACCTTTCACATACTATTCAGCACTACCATCCTCATATTGGTCACCGTTTGGGTCTCGGTGGCTGCGGTGTTAGGCGAGGATATATGGCTGATTCACACCGGTTATCCAGGCGGGGCCGCTGCGTTTGTCACGTCGACAGTAGCGGTCTGGGACTTGGGACGCGCGGCGATGTTTGTAGTACAGCTTATGACGGATGCCCTGCTGGTAAGACTACCCTGCGATGGTGTTATTTATGGACAGAGATCTGGCTAACGCTTGGTGTGCTTGGTACCAGATCTATCGTTGCTGGGCAATATGGAACAATTTTCCTGTCATCATCCTGCCGTCAATTCTGTGGCTTGTTACCCTCGGTGAGTACCATGGACTCGGAACTTGGAATTCCTCGCGTTCATCTAATACCAAACCAAGCTCTCGGCGTGGTACACAGTTGGACTTTTAGCTCTCATGCGGATACCTTTCTCCAGGGCACTGCCTCACAGATGGCTCTGGCTTATTACACCGTCTGCGTTGTTCTCAACACGACTGTGTCAATGTTGATTTGTCTTCGGATCATCCACCACGGAAAGTCGGTGAAGGCAGAACTCGGCCACATGTATTCCTTGGTGTATTTTTCTGTAGCTGGGATCATCGTCGAGTCGGCGCTCCCATTTACTCTCTCCGGAATCGCCTTTTTGATCGCACTGGGGCTAAAGAGTTCAGTTTTGGCCCCTTTCTCCTGGGTGTATTTCATGATGACGGTACGTGACTAGAAATGCGGCTAACCACCGCGACGCAGGAGGCTCACAGCGTCTTGTGTTGGCAGTGCATTTCCCCACAGATGCTCATCCTTCGAGTGCTGACAAGAAAAATATTGTCGCAAGGTACTACCACTGGTATGGCGCCCTCCGCCTCGAACATCAGATCTCAACTGTTTTCAGAGGTACCAGTCACAGGAAGTGTCGATCCTGAAGGGACACTGTATTTGCAGCTCATGTCAAAGGCACGCGGGGCAGGTCCATGCGACAGCGAAAGTACGCCTGCTTGTAAGGAGGTCTCTCAGACCTTCTAGAGCTCTTCGGCCTGGCATGCATGTCTTTTGAATGCAGCGACAATACCAGCGCAGATGGCACATCACTATCCTTGGAAATCATTACTATTCTTTCACCTGCAAAAAGCAACAGCACACACCTCCTTAGAAGTCTGGCCTCTGAACGTGAGTGGATGTTGACCGATACTCTCGGAAGGTACGCAGGCTGCTCAAGATAAAAAAGATGTCCGATTTCAAGCCGTATCGTCCTAAAAACGATACGACTCCATTGTGCTCTTTGACTTTTCCTTGTGGCAGTGGGACCTCGATCGAGTTGAATACACGACGCGAAAGCGGTGGACCAGATTTGACCAGCAAGCTTGGTAGGTGTTGGACAGGTCTTGATTCCATCACCATTTGAGACTTATATGGATGGGACAATGCGCTCAATCAGCTCGAGAGGTCGCGCGATGGCCTTCTTAGCTTACGTCTTTCGTATAGTAGCTCATCACATCAGAGTTCCCTGGGCCTGGGCCTGGATTGTGATGGTGCCTCTCCCACATGCTGATCCGCAGAGCTAAGCGGATAGCGTCATTACTGTCGCGGGCCGGTCTTTGAAGCAACTCAGCATCACTTCACTCATCGGTATCGAGCACTAACGAGTCGGAACGGATTGCATTACCAAAGTTAGCGGCATCGAGACAGTTGATTGATTGAGCGATTGAGCTTGATTCTTGATTCTTGACCCGCCTTTCAAACTGGGAACACTGCAGTGCCAATGCCGCGAATACATAATAATCACCCCAAACCTTGTTACTTCTTATGTCAGTCTCGTCACGCGATTGGCTGGATTTGGGCTTGGTGAAACGGAGACTCCACAGAAATTTGCTCAGTAAGTTGCTGTGGCTGTATAAGTATCAAAGGGCACGTCCGTTTCTCTTCCGAATATTTTCCATGTACCCTCAAAACCATGCCGGACGACTCGGACCAGCTGCAGAAAGGCTATCAGCATCATAAGTCTCCCAGGCCGCCGCTCCAAGTCAGGATATGGTCGGAGCCTGGACCAATCACGCTCCAACATGCCACTCCTGATTCTTCAAACAATGCCTCGTCTGATTCTGCGGACTCCAAAGAAGAAAACGGCCAACTGAGCTCCAACGGTGAAAAAAAGACCACGGAAACGTCTCCTGTCAGGCTGATGCTCTGGCGCTGCGAAAAACTTCCGCCTACGTTGCAGTGGATACCTGCGAATTGGTGTTGGTCGAAATGGAAACCGGTTTTACGAAGTTCTCTGGCGGCTTGGATCAGTCTTCTGTTATTCTTGATCCCGACGACGATGAACGTGATGGGACAGGTGAGTCTATATCTGTTCCCGTTCACTTTCGCGAAGTCTGAGGACTTTCCGGACTCCCAGGCAGCTTTCCTGATCATCATCGGTAAATTGCTCAACATCTACTTTCGTCCCGACGCCTCTGATGAGCTGATGAACCCATAGCGGCATTTCTCTCTCCTCCTAGTGAACCATTCATCATCGTGCTCCAGCGAGAGTTTGGGATTCTTATTTTCGCAACATCCGGTTGGGCGTCAGTGTTCCACCGCACTTCATCTGTGGCTCAACAACTAACGTTCCTTGCAGTTGGTCCTGTCTTGGCATCAAGTTGGCGTACTTGGTGCGAGCTAATAAGGACCCGACCGCATCTCTCGCAAATATCATCGCCGGAAAGTACATCGAACCAGCTGTAAGTAATTTTGTACGTCAAAAGAGCCAGTAATTCACGCGATTCTCAGCCCACTGCCATCATGGCTATATTTCTCTTTCTCGGAACCTCCTTTTTTATATATATCAAATCACGCATGGTCCCTGGGACGCTGGCCTTCTCATATCTCTTCGGCTGTATGCTATGTATCGGTAAGACAATCATTCGCCAATCGCCTAGCACCAGCTAACCGACACGACACAGACATGTCATTGACGATAGCTGCTTTGTATCCATTCCCGTACTACAAGGTCCGTTTGCCAATCGCGTGCTGATGCATATTTAACACCACTGTAGACTGGACAAACTATTATTCTGCCACTGTTTTTTCATTCCGCCGTTGCTCTGGTTGTGTCCCTTGTCGTATTGCCGACCTCTGCTTCAGCCACGTTCACGTTGCGCTTACAAGGCGTCGTGTCATCCCTTGTCTGCGCGACCAAGGAACACTACCAGCATCTGCAGCAAGATATTACTAGTTCCCATTTTTCTCCGTCTCCAATCATCGCAGCTGTTAGCAGAGCAGAAGGTGCAGTTGCCGCGCTTTCATCCGCTGCTCGTCTTCAAAAGTTCGACATTATTTACTCTCGTTTCGAACCTACGGATTACTGTCAACTTCATTCTTTAGCAAGGGGGCTCATAGTGAAAGCCAGCGGCATGAGTGTATATTATACGCTAATTGACTCAACGAGGGAGAAATTCCCTGTCACTCCTGTGCCGTCAATTCCGGCGACACCTGCACTCACTTCCCCGTCTCCCTCGCGACCTCCATCCCCAAATCGCGACGACCATGGATCCTCGGACAGCGGAGCACAGCGACGCCCATACTACCGACATCATTCCGCACCACCGCAAGGGCATCACCACACGGCTTCAGCCCATCGCAAACGGCGACACTTGCAGCTCAAGCAGACCATGTCTTATCACTCGTATCACTCCCACCATTCCACTCACTCTCACAGTTCACTGCTTCACTTGGCATTATCTCGCGCGACGCGGTCGGAGGCGCCTGTAGGAGTATTCGAGTCTCTCAATTATCTTAACCTTGAAGCAGCGCACATGCACCCGGATTCGGAACCGCATATCGCGAGAGCGAACGAGCTACTGAGCAACAGCTGTCAGGACTTGCTCAGAAGTTGCGAGCTTGGACTTCAGGGCACATGCGACTGGCTAGACGCCGTTCGAGCCAACATCTTCAATTTCTGGCTCAGTCGGGAGCAGAAAAGACAAGTTCGCGTGGATAGAATCAAGAAATTCGAAGACCTCCGCCGCCAGTTGTCACAGGATCTGGACGAGTTTACGAAGAAAAAAAGGTTTGTTACGTTTTAATGAACCATTGGAAGGACTTGTATCGCTAACGCCCATTTTTATGATACGTAAGGTTGATCGTCCTCCATCCTTACCGAGCCATGTTCGCTTGTACCGAAGACACACTGGCGGAGCGTGACATCCCATCTCATAGGCAACTCTTTCATTGCTATGTCTACCAATATCATTTAATGCGGTTTGCTGGGAGCATCCAAGAGGTGGTACGTGGTCGCATCTCCATACTTTCGTCGAGGAAGGCAAATACTTGTTATTAGCTCAGCGAGATAATCCGACTGGAGACCGAGAGAGAAGCGCCGAGAGTATGGTTCCCAAGGATGCATTGGTCAAAGTTGGCGCAACAACCATCTGACATGGTGGAGAGAGACGACGACGAGGATCCTGGTGGATTTTTCCTGTTATCTGCGCAAAGCGTCCCTGACTGATACATGATGCAGATACCATCCCTGGTTTGACTCCGACTTTAACGACGGACCTTGGACAAGCTGTCCGCCGAGATCCTGATGCCCTTCCCCCACGTAACACTTTGGAGAGAATCATGAACTGGATGTACCATACGGCAAAAGAGATGGGCGGGGCCAATGTTCTTTTTGCCTTGAAAGCTGGCATCTTGACAGGTCATTTGTTCTGTTCGTGAGTTTTGCCTGGATGTTGACTTGAACCCAGTCATTCTATCGCTGCCGGCCTTCCTTGGATCGTCTGCGGAATTCGCATTCAGTGCGTGTCTTCGCTATGTTAACCACATACCAACTCACCTCGGTTATCAGGGAATAAATTCGTATGGCCTGTGTGAGTCTGTATATTCGCACCGTAAGATTGAAGTATCTCAGGCCAGACAAGCATTATGGCTCAGCTTACGCTCGCTCGATTCCGCGGGGATACTACCTTTGGACTTCTGACACGGATTCTGAGCACCTTCGTCGGAGGAATCATTGGCACTGTGATGTGGTTCGTGTGCCCTCTTCACATTCATCCGTATGGCGTGATGCAATCATACATCAGGTATATATCATCTGGATCTGGACCAGGAAATGTATTTGGATTGGCAGCTGTATGTCTTGTCAGTTTTCCTCTCTTTTTCTTCTTCCGTCTCTACTGGCCCGTCGCTCCGATGACCAACCTGATCATATGGGTTACCACTGCTTTGGTATGTCGTACGATATTCTTTGCGTTGTTGGCGCTGATCAAATTCTCAAGGTTTTTGGATACTCGTACCAGGATACCCATCTTCCTTCGCCGTCTTCACCTGGATACGGCGTCACCGTTGCCTGGGTAAGCGAAGCTGCTGAGTTGATTATCGACTTTCCCACAGTTTTGTCTTTGTAACAGAAACGATTTGTCCTCGTGACCGTCGGCGTACTGGCTGCCGGGTGAGATTCTCCATCGTCCCGATGCCCTTATATTGAGTGCTTGTATAGTATATTCTCCTTCCTCCCTCCGTCGACGACAATTCGTCTGTATCAGCGCAGGACGCTTGCCACAGCCACCGAGGAGATCGGGTCCGTTTACTGCTCTGTGATCTCATTTGCAAACACGAGGAAGGAGGGGGAGACGGCCATCATCGTTCAGCACCTCCTCGCTATCCTGAACAAGTTGAAGAGGTCCATCGTCATAAAAGAAAACGCCGCATACGAGGTTCGTCCGCCACATTGGATCACACTTCAGGTCTCGTGCTCACAGCGGACAGCTCTCGCTCCGGGGTGAATGGCCGGCTCAAAGGTACCAGCGAATCCTGGAACTCCAGACGTGAGAGTGTGATCTCCTGCGTGGGTTCCCGTGCGCTCATCGAACGCCCGCAGCCAAATAGCGACTTTGTTGTCTCACCTGACCTCGGTCCTGGAGCAGATGGAACCCGCTTGGGCGCACGCGTTCCTGAAACGCACCCGCTTGTCGGACGCGGACTTTCAAGGGGACGTCCTGGCCGTCATGAGTGCGCCCATTTCCCTTTGTTCTCCGACGAAGAGCGCTCATGCGAGGTTCGGCTGGACAGGTCTGATCTCGTTCTCGCTTCGAACTGGAAAGCCACTTCCACAGGTGACGCCGTGTCCGCTGCTTCACCGGTTCATGGATCGCCCGCACGGTCTCAACGTCGTCCACGAAGAGTGCGAGGAGGACTTTGGTCTGCCCAAGGGGTTGACGGAAGACACGCTCGAGAGTTTGCAGTACATGTATGTCGCTCGCTCGTTGACCTTTGACGAGTTTCCTCCTCAACCACGTGTTGCAGGATCTTCTGCGTCGGGGTGTCGACCACGTTCAGCATGGTGATACGCATAGACAAGTTGATGGTCGCGGTCAAGGAACTGGTCGGCGAACAATACCACATCGACGGGGTCGGTCTTCCGCTGTATCATCGTCGAGGACGCGGGGTGGAAATGCGCACCCCCGTACAAACGTTACCCTGAAGTCGCGGACGCGCGTCGCGATGAGATCACGCGCTGTGTATGCTGATCGGGAGAGATGTTCTGACTGAAGTACCTGTCTCGAATAGTTTTGTATGTCCATCTATATCCACCATAGAAATTACAATAAATTATTGATTACTCGCGTGTCAAAATGAACGCCGACGATAGACATGGTGGGTATCCGCGTCGGAATGCGTCGAGCACAAAGGCACACCCTCGGAGGTCGATCGGTCACATCTGTAAACGGAGAGGGTCAGAACGTGCATGGCGCAGAATCGACGCGGGTTACGCACCAGCCACATCCAAAATGCTTCCATCCTGTTCTTGGGCGGGGGATCGTCGTATCTGTGGATCCAGTCAGTCGATGTGCAAACGCCGTCGACGACTCTCGAAAAAGCGAGCACGCACGTCATCGCTTCGAACTCGGCCACGTTGGTGACAAAGTCCATCTCGCTCGCCTTGACGGTGGGCACGCGTAAGACGAACTTGGCGCCGACGTAGAGCACGGGGAATAACATGATCGGGAAGTAGTTAGTCACGAACGTAGCGGTGGACCAGTTTCCTTTGAGGAAGACCTCCCAGGCGCTGAACTAGAAGAACGACGTCGTCGGTCGAGGGGCTCGGAAACGGAAAAGGAGGGACCCACGAAAAGCACGAAGCCAGACCCACAAACGCACCACCATCCCGCGAACGGTTGCACGTTGGGAGCGAACGGAAGCGACTTTCTGTCGATGCCCTGCACCTTCAGGCCATTGTAGAACCTGAGGTATGTTAGACCAATACCAAACCAGCTGACCAAACCGGCTGTAGCGGAAAAGTTGGAGAGCCAGGTAAAGACGGTGCCAGAGCTGGCCCCTAGTGACATGTAGGCGAGGAGCGCAAAGCAAGCACAGGTCCCGACCGCGACATAGGGCAACCCAGAGCGCGTCGTGCGACCGAAGATCTTTGGAGCACTGCCACAGATGGCCAAACCGTCTGACGAAGACAGTGTGTGAGCTGATGGATGAAACCACAAAGAAAGTTGTTGTTACACAAGCTACGTGATGCAAGGTAGAGGTCACTCGAACTGGCAGACCAGGCAGAAGTCAGAATGGCGGCGTTAATGATCTACAAAGTGTCGATACTATCTCAGAAGAAACCTGACTGATCTGAGGCGTACCGAGGGTAAGACCTTGATACCAGCCGCGCTGAAAGCAATGACGAACGGAGACGCGGAGGCGTTGGACGAGTTAAGGTTGAGCAACGGATTGTTGGAAGGGACAAGTAGACCAATGATGAAGACACCCCCGATATAGAACACCAAGACACGGAAGTAAACCCTCCGGATCGCCTTTGGGATGTTTCGACGGGGATTCCTCGCCTCGGCAGCAGCCATCTGGTGAATAGGTCAGGGAGGGTGTAAAATGCTTGCGACAAGACAACGAACTGCTACTGCTTCTGTGCCAAGGTACGAGAAAGCAGCTTGGGTGGCAACACTGCAGGTGCCGAGGAAGTGGCCCTTTGGTCCAGTAAACCCATGAAAGTTCGTGAACGGACCCGGGTGCTTCCAATACCGGAACCCGATGCGATCGTGGTTTGGGCCACCACCTAAATCGACGATGATACCAAGAATGATCATTCCAGTGATTGTAATGACTTTGATCGAACTGTCAAACAGATTTGTGAACAGAAATCGGATGAGCCCGTGACGCAGTTATTCACCTGAACCAGAACTCGGCCTCTCCATAGGCACCTGTGGCGGAACATGAGAAGGGAACCATCATAATGGACGTACTTACCAACGCCGAGAGCATTGATTCCAATGGCAACAACCAGGCAGACGGAAATCCAGACGGCGGGGCTGGTGGTCTTGTCCCAAAAACTGATAACTGCTGCTGCTGCAGACAATTCGGCTGGAAGGCATTCAGTATCAAGGAAGTTCCGAAGTTTGACATATGGTCGTACGGACCCGGTAACGTTATCTGCATTGTAAGGGTGAGCGGCTCTGCATCTGACGTTTGAGTTGATTGATCTTACCGTCCAATTGTACCAATAATTCCAACCAGTTGCAAAAGCAAAGGCGGGATCGATAAATCGCTCGGCGTGTTTAATGAAGCCACCGGGGAGTGGTAGGAAAGCTGTCATTTCACCGAGAGAGAGCTACAGTCGGAGGTAAGCGACATGGGCGTGGAAGTGATGAAGCGCGAAGAGACCATGGTCGCGAAACATATTGTTCCTATGAAGAGGTAGCCAAAGAGAATACCGAGGGGGCCACCATTCATGAGGGAGGTGGCTGTTCCAAGGAAAAGACCGGTGCCAATGACTCCACCGATACTGCAAGCGAGATTCAGTTGAGTGGTAAAACATTATGGGAAGAACATGTACCTGATCATGGCAACATGACGGTTCTTTAGCTTGCGGTGAAGGGTAGTGTTAACCTGAGAGGGTTCTACTTGGCCTTCAAAGGCCTTGAGATCGTAGGCCCGTTTGTTCTCGTCACTGCCTTTGTCAGAAGCCATGAAAAAAGAGAATCGCGAGTGCGAGCGTCGAAAGAGATTCACGATCCCCGGAGGCCACACATAGCTGCTTTTATCCGTTTGGGCGGCGATAAGGGCGTGCCTAGATGGGTCAACACATGATCGTGATGTGACGGGTACGTCGCGATCACTTTACCGTGGTGGTCACGTCAATTTCACCATTTCTGGGGTCCACATGTGCAACGCTTGGTCTTTGGGTTTGTTGCGTGCCTCGAAACCAGTGTTCGTCAAATATCATGGACGTGGAAGTTGAAGGAACGACGATTGTGTATAGTATGGTGATGAGCGGGATCAGGGTCGCATGTAGATCTCACCGTTTCAGCTACTAACTCCGACGTGGCACGCGAAACCGCCAAGAGCTGCCGAGTACAGCACCGACTATGAGACAGGGCGATGTCGTTCGATCTTTTTCGCGACGTCGGACAGCGTTGGACCGGGAACCTTGAACGGACTCGCCATGCGAGCCAAGAACTTGAACTGCGGGTCGATATCGCTTGCGACTTGACGTTGCTGCGTCAGTCGATATCGCCACCTGGCAGAGGGGTTTTGTTTCGTCGCGTGTCAGAATCGCTTCCTACTATGTACTTGAGTAAAAGCTTCCAGGCCGAAAAATCGGACTTGTGTCACCATGGGGATCAGCTGCACCCAAAACTGAATCACCTTCGCCGAAAGGACGCAGGATGCAGGCGACGGATCACATTGCGAGGGGCGCTGATCGCCTCCGGGTGATCGATAAGTCTCGGAGTGGATGCAATGAGAGAGAATACGACACCGAGAAATCATTGAAATGGTCGTTGTCAGCTGTGAATTAGGTGGACATCGCTCGGCGTCGTGAGTCTAGGAGATAAAGATAACAAGGCAGTGGCGATGATGAACGGTCGCTCCATCGCTCGTCGCGTGCTGTGCCGCTGATGGCTCTATCGGATAATAAATTCTCAAACGCACCGTCCACGGGGCCACTACAGGCACGCTACGCTACTGTACCGCACGCGAGAATGTCCTCTGACGTCGGCCCACTTCTGCGTGACGTCGACGCCTACGTGTTCGACGTACTCGGAACGACTGTCGACTGGTTCACAACAGTGACGCGCCACGTCGCTCGCCGAAGCGGCGGCGCGTTCGACGATCGGGGTGCGTCCACGTCAAATCCTCGGAGCGTCGCATGCATAATCGACGAGCGATCGGGTGGCATCGCTTTTTTCGATGACTCATATCCTAACCGGCAGACCAGGACGCCGTCGAGTTTGCGCGCGAGTGGCGACGAGGCTATTACGAACACATGTGAGTCGCC
>JBBPMC010001375.1:0-11346 GCA_038090115.1 Strobilomyces echinocephalus | reverse complement strand
GGGTCAGTCATATCGGAAATATCACGTCGACGAGGACGAACAAAATTTTTTGAATTCGTATTGGTATGCGAGTTTTTTTTTCGAGCATCACCATTATCAAGTCCGCGCAAAGAAGAAAAAGAAGCGAAACAAGGGAACCGGGTACGACGGGCATCCAAATCAAGGACGACGAGCACGAAAGAGAGATAAATTTCAGTCTATATCCATGCCGGCAGGCGAAGGGGAAAAAAAAAGGCAGGACTCAAGAGAGCGTCTCTTTTCTCCTGGCCAAGGAAATCCACTAACCCTCGGTCGCCTCCAAGTATGCGGCAGGCACGATGAATACGAGACCGTCGCGTTCCGCTTTCCACCAGTCCGCTTCAGACCGGTCGACGACGGTGACTATATCACCTTCGTCAAACGAAAGCTCGTCCGCGTTCGTGCTCGCGTACGCGTAAAGCGCCGTCGCGTGGACTTGCATCCCCGTGAGCAATTACTTGGAAAAGAAACGAACGACGCGGCGCACCTTGCTCCACTTTCTGAACGTAGGTCTGAGGGAAGAAACCAGCTTTACCGTCCTTGACCTTGGTACCGTGCCACCAGTCCCCGCCAGACTTGGATGGACGAGCGACGATGATCACATTCATGTCAAAGTCTGGGTACCCAAACATGAGCGTGAGCGGTTATGCGGGAAACAAACGGCACACCTAGATCCTCGTCTCGCTGTCCTGCATAAGCATACAGGGACCTGACGCGAACTTCTGAAAGAGAGTCAACACGTCGACCGCTGAGCGTAAATTTGGACACGTACCCCTGGAGAAATCGACGTCGTCCATGAGCTCGGACCCATGATCTGCAGCGTGCTCAGAGACTTGAATGGAAGGGAGCTTGCTGTACTCTTCCTCGCTTCTGTACTCTTCCTCGCTTTCCTCAACGGTCACCGGAAGATGGTCCACCTGCAGCCTGTCCGCGTCCGCAGCTAGCGCATTGTACCAATCGATAGATTCCCTCTTTCCATGAGCAGCAGAGACGTTCTGCCCCATCAGAGGGGTTGCAAGAGGCTCAGGAGACGGGGATGCGGTGAAACTTGACAAAGGTACAGATGGTGGCGAGGGGGGCCGTGCGACAGCATTTATA
The DNA here is from genome assembly GCA_038090115.1 of Strobilomyces echinocephalus. NCBI lineage: Eukaryota > Fungi > Basidiomycota > Agaricomycetes > Boletales > Boletaceae > Strobilomyces > Strobilomyces echinocephalus. Next base: position 10,230 of record JBBPMC010001375.1, on the reverse strand, counting down.
TGAGCGGGTGGAGCGGCCTCGCCAACGACCCTTCCGGATGCGGCAGCGCCACTCCGGTCGTTCGTAGCAGTCTTCCTCAGCCGAGCGCCACCCTGAATGGCGTTTAATAACGCACCCCGATCGCCTGTAGGCGCGGGAGTGGCAGTCGGTGTAGATGATCCAGGTGCAGGCGGCGCTGAAGGTGGTGGGGGCGGCGGTACTGGAGCAGCAGGGGAGACGGGACTGCCCGAAGATGGGACTGGTCCGGCTGACTGGGGACGCGAGGGAAACAAGTTACCAAACAGCCGTTGCGCGAGGTCCTTGCGCGTGTCCCTCGTCCCAAGCTCTTCATCGCTGCTATCGTCATCCTCCTTCTCCATAACGTCATCCCAATCGTCGTCGCTATCCTTTGGCGCGGTGTTATATGTGGTCTTGACTGGTGGCGGAATAGATGGGGTCGTAGATGGTGGGGGCGCTACAGGGGGTGCAGTCAGTCCACGGAAAAAGGGATTGCTGCTGCCATTTGCAGTGGTCGCTGGAGGAGTAGCAGCGGGAACGGAAGCTCCACCTTCTTTCATCATACGACTAAAGGGGTTATTGCTGGGTTTGTCGGCAATAGGCGCCGAGGCGGGGGGAACTGGAGGGGCAGGCGGAGGGGGTGGCGGCGGCGGCGGAACCGCTTCCTCGACGGGCCCCTCATCTTGAACGGACGAAGACGCCGGCAGTGCAGGAGGGGGAGGAGGGACAGGGGACGTCGTCGTACTGACTATCGGAGAAGATTTAGCAGCCAAAAACTGGTTCCTGCGTTCCTGGTATGCAGCTTCGGCCTTTCGCGCCTCCTCCTCCTCTTCCTCGAGTTTGCGAAGGAGCGCCGCACGTTCTTCGCGCTTTTTGCGTAACGCTTCTTCCCGTGCCCTGAGAGCAGCGTCTTCGGGGTCTTCCTCAGGTACAACGGGTGCTGGCGGTACAGAAGGCGGCGGTAAACTCACAACAGGGGTGGGTGCTGGAGGCGCACGCGGAGCTGCGGGGCGTGGAACCTGGGCCGGGGTAGGGGCAGCGGGAGTACGTGGATTATTCAGCCTCCGCGGTGGGGGTGGGGCAGGTCGGGGCTTGGGTGGAGGGGGAGCAGTCTTGACGACTGGCGTAGGAACTGGGGCAGGGGCTGGGGGTGGGGCCGTCGCGGTAGGCGTCGGCGTCGGCGTCTTGCCTCCCTTCAAGGCTTTTTCGGCTTCAAGCTTCTCTTTCCTTTGTTTCTCGCGCTCTTCGGCTTGCTTCTCTGCTTTCCGTACCTTTTCCTCTGCTTCCTTCTTCTCCTGGACGAGCCGGTCCTCAATCGTAGTGTCTAGCGTGGGCGAAGCGACGGTAACCGATGGAGGAGCAACGACGCCCAGTGCTCGCTTGCGTGCTTCCAAGCGACGTTGCGCTTCGGACCGTATAAATGCCTGACGCTCTTCGGGGGTCATATTTTTCGTCACGGGCGCAGGGGAGCGAGCAGGAGCGGGAGGTGGCGGCGGGGGTTGACTAGCGCTGCTAGCAGGCGGGGGCGGCGGGGGAGGTGCACGCGTAGCCGCGGACAATCCGTGATCACGATCTCTATCGGCATCCCTGTACGACCTATCGCGATCATAGTCCTTGCCGTCCCGGTCGTATCTCGACGCGCCTCGAGAGTATGGGCGTTCCTCCTCTCGATACCGCGAAGGAGAATATCTCTCGCCTTCGTCATCACCGAACCGCCCGAATCCCTCGTTCCTTCGGTCACGATCGCGTGTCCACTCGCGTTTCTCCCTCTCTTTCCTCGCCTCTCTCTCTTCCACCTTCTTCTCGAGTTCCGGGACTTCATCGTGCATGAGCCTCACGAGTTCTCTCTCGAGGCGCCTCCTTTCTTCGTCCTTGGCAGTGGACCTAGGGCCCTTTGAAACGTACTCGAGATCCTCTTGTAATCGGGTGATCCTGTATCGTAGATCCTCGAGTTCCCTGTCCAGTGCATCGGAAGACCGCTCGTTCGCCAGCGTGTCGTCCAGCATTTTCTGAGTGTTCAACAATTGCCTCTTGATGGAAGACAGGTCAGACGTCGCTGGGCTCGCGTCGTCCGCGCGCGATCGCACGGCACTTCGATCCACGTGGCGATTGCGGGGTTGGTAGAAACCGCCTGGAGGTTCGACATCATCGTGTTTGTATACGGTCGCGTCCTGCCGCCCGCCCTGCTGCGTAAAGGAGGAGGAGGAGGTGAACGAGCGTTCTTTGAGACGCGAGACCGGAGTGTCCACTCCTGATGGAGAACGCGTGCGAGTATCGTTCTTGAGAATGTCCTTCAGGAAATTGACCGAAGTATCGAGATCTCGAGAGGAAGGGGGGACAAGCTCGGCAGGAAGTTCATCTGGAATGTCATTTCCGTTGAGTCCTGATTAACCCGTTAAGTATGTTGATCACGGTCGGTGGAGAAGGATAAAGTTTAATGCGCACGTCGGTAGATCAAGCCCATGGCAACATGAAACTCTGCCAAATTTAACTTGCCCCTGTTGTCGGCATCGGCCAGAGTCCTGTAAACGGTCGATAACGTTCATCAGTGTTCTCGCGGAAAGCTTGTAGACGGACCAGATTCTGGCGAGATCATTCCTGTCCAAACCGCTCTGACCAAATACTTCCAACGCAGTTCGACCGTCGATGAAACCAGTCCCTTGGGCGTCCCAGGCCCTGAATATCTGATCGTACTGCTTCTTCTCCGACTTATTCAATGCCCAAGGGATCGTGGGCGCAGTCCCTCTTCCGTGTGCTTGATTGTGCTGTTGAAAGCTCTGCTGCAGCGACAGGCCACCATGCTGCTGTTGCGGAAGCGGAGCGAGCTGCGGCGCTCCTCCTGACGCGTAAGGAGCGGAAACATTGGCAGGCATGAAGGAGCTGGACATCATTTGAAGGCGAGGATCGACGAAGCCGGTGACTTGAGGAACCAATGAAGGAGCGCGAGCCGCAAAACCGGTGGGCTGCGCAACCAGGGCTGATGCTCCAAAAGAAGACGGCCCGCCCAGCCGAGTAGGGTTTACGTTCAGAAAACTGGGTTGCTGTTGGGGTAGCGGGGGTGGAGGTGGAGGTGCATTTTGCTGATAAGAAGTGGGAAGGGGTGGAACAGGAGGTGGTGCAGGGCGCTGCTGGAAGCTGTGCTGCGCACCAGCGAAGCCGGTAGGTTGCGCTTGCAGCAAGCCCGCTTGTGCGCCCGGGAAACCGGTCTGCTGAGGTTGCTGTAGTCCTTGGGGACGCACGGCGGGGAAACCTGTCGGCTGTGGAGCGAGACCAGCAAACCCTGGGCCCAAACCTGGCGCGCCGGACTGGACGCCAAAGCTGGCCTGTGGATGCTGGAACTGTTGACCAGGGTTGACGTGCGGAGCGGGTTGGAACTGTTGCTGGGCAGGAAAGCCGGTCTGCAAGGGATACTGGAATCCAGGCTGACCCCACTGCGACATGGCTAACAAGCTATATGATGATCGTCACAGGGGAAGCGCGTCAAAGCACAACAGTCGCTCGTCGTCGTCGCTGTCAGCGCAACTTTGAAGCGGCGACTCTGCGGAAAATGTCCAAACACGGAACTCGAAATCAAATATATAATTGTCCGTTTTCGTTACAGCCCCTGACAACACGATATCGACGACATCTCAGCGACTACCCCACTTCGTTCACAACGCCAAAACGCCACAACGACCGTCCACGGAGGAGGCATAGCCGATCACATGCACGTGGTCGACGCCGAAGCGTTCGCGTTACTATTACGCGCGGCGCTGGCGGCGTTTCGACGCATTTGCTCCTGCCGCAACGACTCCATGTATATGAACGTGAGCACGACGTGGTCCAACATCTCAACCACCCTAGGAGAGACATCCAGGTACGCCGGATGAGCCGGTTTCATGATTCCCATATTCTTCTTGTGGAACCGGACGAGCTCGAAGTCCGACTCAGCCGGTTTCATCTGTGCGCAATCGAACGTGAGCACTGCACGCCAGCCTGAGCTGAGAGAACTTGAGTCGTGCGTACCCAGCAGTGCGTCGATTCGAGCTTCCATTTGTATTTATGCCCGTCGGGCCCGTCGAAATACCGACCGCTGTGAGGCCGAACGTCGGTCAGCGTCGACCAAAGTCACAAGAAAGGCGCGAAAAGACCTACGTGTTCCACGAGCGCTTCTGCAGCATCGCGTCCGCGGGCGTCACCTCTCCGTTGAACCGAAACATCGTCTCCTTCAACCGATGCCACTCGATGACCCCCATCGTCTCCGGGACGCAACTCTGGCCGCTCCAGCGGTACTTTGTGATCGTAGTCACCTTCTTGGACCCAGAATGCGTGGAGACGGTGTAGTAGACGCATCCTCGCTCATTGGAGATGTCCGTGTTCATGTAGTCGGTAGTGCTGAACACGAGGCGCATGTCTGCTTCGAGAGTGGGACGAGGGGGGAATGGTGTTCGACGTCCTGGTTTATTAGTGGTACCAGCGTATAGCAGACGTCAAATGGTTTCACAGCTCGATAACGATTCTGGCTGGGCAAGGCTGCGTTAGCAAGCGGTGCATCGGACGGCATGCTGCCGAGCCTCATTGCTCACCAGTCGTGGAGTTGGTGGTACAACTCACTTACTGGAGGCTACCGGTCAACCTGAAGTGCCCGAGGTAGCATTTATGGAACCTGCATTGGCCGTGCGAGTCAAGGAGGATCACCGCGTGCCATCGGAGCATCACCAGCACCGGAGAAGCGCTGCTATTTCCATAACGCTTCTTGGTGGTGCGATTGTTCTGCTGACGGCTTATGCAACTCGAATGCCTCGTCTCCAGAGATGCTAAATCATCCCGGACGTTGAAGTTATTCGGGGCATTCCGGCATGTGATTGAGTCCGTGTTCGTGAGGTGGCGGTGCTGGCAGCGCGGCTTTCGTCTGCGTGAACACCGTGACGCTGGCGGCGAGGTGGGCCTCCTCACGAGCGCCTCGCCCGCTCCTCGTTTTCGTAGGGAGCGCTCGGCGTTCTCTCCGGCCCGTCCTTAGGTCTTCAACCTCACCGACAATGCCGTTCTCCTCGCCATCGAGTCGCCGAAAATTTTCCGTCCACCCCGCGTGCCAGTAGGTTTTTCATGTCAGTGCACCCCAGCACTGACATTCCCGGTGCGTCTCGGCTCCTGCTCAGCCGCCTGACGCCGTCCGTGCAATCACGTGGATCGTCGAACGTGTAAAAAGTCGAGGAATTGACTTTTCCGACGAGTCCGAACCATCCGAACATCTTCTGACCAAGCCAAATTGCGTCACCCCGATGCACACCGCTACTCCCGTGCCAGCACCCTGTGCATCCGTTGGTATCACGTCACGCGAGGTCGCCGCCGTCTTGGCCCAAGGAGCCTGCTGGCACATACCAGCGCTCCCATGCCAGCGCCTCGGTGCGCTTGGCGACTCTGCCACCCTGGCTCCAAGAGTCTGCCGGCGCGATGCCTTGCCCAAAAACGGCCCCCGGCATCGTGTTGCGCCCTAATCCGTTAGCGCACCGCTGCGCACAGGGACGTGTGGTCATAGACCACACGTGACCCTCTAGTCCTTCTTTGCCATCATTGCCTATGCATGGCGGCATTGGAGCCTTCTCCTTCTGTGGGGGCTGCGCTACGTTGCATGCGTCCCAGGCTCCTTCGAGGGAAGGCAGCTTGCTCGCCCCCGTGGTGCCTCGGGCCGGAAAGCCCCTCGGGGCTCTCGCCCAAACACACTCGCCCCTACAATGTAACATACTACATGCTAGTAACCTCTACAAGCATGTGGTGTGTACATCGCTTGCTCGAGCCAGCTAGCCACCATGCAGAGCGATGTACACGGACATGCGGAATAAGTAGCTTGGATGATTGGTCATGCGATAACTTGAAGCCTGCGCGTCCGAGCGGCACGTGGCAGTGAAAAATTGTCATGGTTGAACGTCCAAAATCGAGGACATGAGGAAGACGAGAGGGAGCATTGACGCATCGGGGCAAACATGAAAATATAAATGGACAGGACAGTATCCGTAACTGAGAAAACAGGCGCCCGCGCACTGTGCGCTTACACTAAACGAGTCCACGATTCGATGACCGGAGCTACGTTTGAATATCACCCACACCACGGTGATCCAGCTCGCCAAGAATGAATCCACACAACGGCATAAGTCGCAGTTAGCTTGAGTAGAATCGTCACCCGCCGAGTCGAGGACATGTCACGTGTTCGTTAGATGACCGAGTCGCTCTCGACGCAGCGACTCGACGTAGACATACGTCAGTATAACGTGATCCAACATGGACACCACCCTCCTCGAAACATCGAGATACGGCGGGTGTGATTCCTTCCTAATCCCGAGGTTCTTTTTGTGGAACCTGGCCAGAGCTACGTTGGAATCGGCCAGCTTCATCTACGAATGAGGAGGTTCAGCTCCGGATCACGCCCAACAGTCTTCCTCCTCTATTCGGCGTGCACGGGAATGGGGGTAGAGAGGACGTGCGACGTACCCAACAGTGCGTTGACTCAAGCTTCCATTTGTAAGTGCGTTTGTCCGGCCCCACGAAATAACGCCCACTTGTCGGTCCCGTCGACTCGTCAAATACCCATGGCGACTCCACGATAAGACGTACGTACGTACTCCACCGACGTTTCCAGAGCATCGCATCTGCCTTGATCTCGTCTCCGTTGAATCGAACGAGCGTACCCTTGAGCTCGTGCCATTCGATCGTCGCCATAGTCTCGGAGACGCTGCTCCGACCGCTCCAACGATACTTTGTGATCGTGGTCAGCCGTTTAGAAGCTCGGGGCGTCGATACGGTGAAGAGAACGCGGCCCTCCACGTCAGAGATGTCCGAGTTCATGTAGTCGGAGGTACTGAAGACGAGATGCATCTCCCAAAAAAAGGCGACGGCGGGCGGGAGGCCAGAGGGGAGGATCGAACGCCGGGTTGCCAGCGCGAGGCTGAAACATGCCGCCCGTGTGAAGACATCAAACTGTGTGAGATGATATGTCAGTTGCCACTTGCCAGTGAGATCCAACTCTCTCTGAAGTCCGTCTGCTTCGCTGACGTCACGGGCTGGTGGGGAAAGCATAGGGTCGAGGCCACTTCAGTACAAATGTCAATAGAGCACAGAGCATTGTGATAATTTCGAGTCGAGTGTGTGAAGGGTGTCAGCTAGTACTAAGGGGTGCGAAGTCAAGCCCTATCCGGGTTACTTACTATTTAGGCGCTGAGACTCGGGAATGGGTCCGTCCGCAACGGGGACGCTCGACCAAGAGGATTCAATGTTGGTACGTACATCGAATCAATCAGCGCTTACAGGGTCCTTTACAGTCCCTCAATCGGGTGTCACCGGTTTATCCGCGAGTCCTCCCACACCTACAACAACTTGAACAATCTCCTCTCCGTCAAATCCGCCCGCGAGTTGGACTGGTACTAACCGCTCACCGTCCAGACATTTTATTGCGACGCTCTCTGTCTCAGCCTGTTAACGTACGTACGGTATCCCATTCGACGCGTGAAAAAAACCCCACACCTGTTTGTCGTCCTAACTGCTGTCTCCCCCGAGAGTGAACCCTTACCTTTTACATGTTGTTCTCTCAGCGTGTAAAACCCGTGAATGAACGGCATAGTCATCATTACCCATACATCCAGGGTGGAAAACGTTTTTCGGTGCCGTCAATAGCTTTGTCACCCCTCGTGGTTGAAGGCCCGTTTGCGTTGCCATCGATGCAGGTGCCATTCAGAGTGGGCGATGTGACTGCGATGCAACCCAAAGAGGCGAGTCGAAATGGTGCGTAGCCGTCAGCTTATCTTTGCTTCGGATAGGCGTGATCGTTGCGATACTCCGAAAGGCTTACAGGGTGGCACCAAATCGACCCCACCATGTGTTGAAGATCCGTTGGTCTTTGTTTGAATGAAGGGAAGGATGATCCAGACAGAAATCGCCGCCATGCCGACGTCCATGAAGACGTTGGAACCAGGCCAGACCTTGTGGCAGCGAAACACGTTCTTCGTAGAAGTCTCCTTTTCGAGGTACTGACGCTGTACGCCATTGTCTTCGCACGAACAAGGAACAGGCGTTTGTCCGTGCGGAATTATCAGTGGTTGCGGGACCATGTACTTATAACCATGAGCTTGCGCGTAGTGTTCTCGTATGACTCTCAATATTTACAGCATCGCTGACCGAGCGTGCGCTCGGTAGATGTACATGCTTGCAGGCGCGCTTTGCGGATGATTCCACCAGTGGTGGTGCATGCTAGGAATCCACTGTAGTCGAGACACGGCGTTATCGAAAGAGTTAGAGCCAAACAAGACAAGGAGGGAAAAGGACGGGGACACGCTATCTTCCTCGAGTCGCATCTCCGCGTCCTGCTCCGGGGTTTCTGCCACACCGCGGGTAACTGGACATACCGCGGGTAGCATGGGTCGTGGGCCAACCCGTACCCGCACGGGTACGGTGTTGGTCACCCGACCCGCGGTGTTACCCGTGAGCAACCCTAGGCCCTCCGCTCGTGGGCTTGCTGGCGCCCGCGCCAGCGGCACTGGGGAGGCGGAGAAGGAGAAGGGCTCTGGAGGGGCCGGGCGATCTTGTCCTCCTTCGCGAACCCATTCCTTGGGTTGAGCAGGGCCGCGCGCATCAGCGCCATTTTTGTCTTCGACGTGAAGCGGCGCCCGTCGGGCCACCGCTCGAGACCATGGCGACAAGCTCCTCGCGATGATTGCCTTCGCTGGCGGCAGGCGCGCGCAGACGGTCCCCCCGACGCGTCGACGTCAGCGCCATGGCACACGGACACGGAGGCCTCACTCACAGGTCGTTGGCCTCGTAGTATGGGACCTCGGCCGTCTCCACCACAACGGCCCGCTCGCGGCCGCCGATCCTCGTCCTGTCGGGCGTCATCTCCGTCATGCAGACGCCGGGTGGGGTTCCCGCCGCGTTTGTCGTCGTGCTGCTCGTGCCCGCGTCCGTGCCAGGCGGCGCTGCGGGGCCCGAGGGCCCGGGGGTCGTCGCGTTCACATCAACAAGCCGTCGTCGTCGTCGCCGCCGCCGCCACCGTGGCTGCTGCTAGTTGTGGTCGTGGGCGGGGTGCAATGAAGAAGGAACGGGGAGGATGCGATCGTCACGGAGTGGAGCCTCGTGGACGGTCGTCCGCGAGGCGTTACCCCCTCCTGGGTCGTCCCGGCCGTCACGGGTCGTCGACGCGGTCACGCTTGGAGCGTCACATCGAACATGGGAAGAACTCGACATGGGTTTCTAAACATCCGCTTCGTGTCGAGCCAAGTGTAATTCCATAAAATAACCTATCGTCCCAAAAACGACGAACACTCCCCGTGTAAAATGTATCGTCCCATGTCGTGAACCCTCCCAATAATTATCATCGCTGCAGTATTGGACCCTCATCCAATAGATATGCCCTCACCTCGCGCACGATCCGTTGCGCCTCATCCCTCTCGGTCTCCACTCGCCGTAAGTGCAACCTTAGCCCGTCCTCCGTGTCCTTGTTCCCATCCTCTTTTCTATTGTTGACCTCACCCTTGCCATCCGGAGACCGTATTATCGGACATCCTACCTGATCGTCCCCAGTGTGTTGCAGCTGCAACGCTTTCTCCAAGACCTCCACCCGCTTCGCTAACGACCTCGCTGCATCGGTCGCTTCCGCCGTATCCCGGAGGAGCGCGTGAACGTCCACATCAGTGGATCTCGCGTCCTCTTCACATTGGTCGACACGGACATGCGCGTGTTGAAACTTCGAAACCCCCCCTTTGTCACCTCCTTTGTCTCCATCGACCGCGCTGGTCGATGGCGCCGTTAAAAGCGGAGCATTGGAAAGATTCTGCTGCGCTTTAGCGAATGCTTTGTGAGAGCGCGTCAGCGAGCCGACGTGGAAAAAAGTACGTGAATGACCTTACCCATCGCAAATGGATCCGGCGAGGTCGGCACGTTCTTTTGCTCCGAAAAATGCCCATGGCGATGACGACGCAACCCAGACCCGCGACGCCCATCGAGTCCATGACGTACTATGGTATACTCTTTGTAAACACCCAGAGCGAAGATTGAAAGACGGCTTACGCTGTTTGGGTGTCGGCGGAGGACGAACAACCTGCATGTCGACACATGACCCTCTCACATCGGGTTCACGCTTTTTCCGCTGTCGACTACCTTCAGAACTCTCTCCCTCTTCCTCCTCGTTCGATGATGATTTTCGCAGTGACACGCCACGGTCTTCAGGCGACTCGGTCGCCGGTGACGGATGTGAAGAGGACGACGACA
>JBBPMC010001374.1:0-11358 GCA_038090115.1 Strobilomyces echinocephalus | reverse complement strand
CTTGCCCTACCTCCTACAGCTAGGAGGGACTATCTAGACACTTGCAGGCTTCAAGCCCTTGCTTATGCCTAATCTCTACTTAGGGACTGGACTTAAGGTGTCCTCTTATTCCCCTTCTTGCTTCTTGATTCTTCCCTTTTGGGGTCCAGAATGAGCTCCTTTTATAATTACAGGAAGTGGCTATACATCTGCCTCTTTTGGGGGGCCAGATGTGCCTTTACTAATACAGTACACTATTTTTAGCTCAACTGAATGGTTCTGACTCATCATCAGTCAGCAAGGCTATGTCAAGCTATGCTGAGCTGTGTGGATCAGTCAGCTAAGGCTATACAGAGCTGCGCAGGGCTATGTCTGGCACTTAGCAACCATCATTCTGTTGTCATAGCCTTTCCATGGCTATGCACACAGCCTAAAGAAGACTTGTTGCTATGTGGAAACTAATTAGAACTGAAAAGAGATGAATAGTAGAGGGAAACTGAAAGGGAATGACAAGGGAAGGTGTCCATGACTTTGCACAGATCTATGTTATGCAGGTCAACGGTCGTTGATCATAGCTGGCGAATAAATCCATCATGCCATAGACCGTGTACCCACCAAAGGATTCGGCTAAGTGCTTGACGAATGGTGGGACCGAAGAGTCCCTGATGGTCACGGCGTTGAGTGGCTGGAGGTCGTGGACGAGGCGGAGCGTCTTGCCATCTTGCTTGAGGACGCAGAACCAGCAAGACCGGTAAGCTGCGGCCGACAGCTCATATACGCCCAAAGCAATTCAGTCTTTGATAATTTGAATGGCCTGGTTCCAGGCCTTTGGGGGAATAGGGATATTGTGCAGTATCCACAGAGTGTGAGGTACTGTTGGGATCTTGACCGGCAGGAAGTAACGCTCGTCTAGATGGCCTTGCTCGGTTGGTACCCAAGCGAATGCGGTCTCATGCTCGCAGACTATCCACTGAACCAACTTGACCTCTTCAGGCCACAGCCATTTAGCTGGGTCGAGATCAAGCGCGTCGGCACGTTCCTGAGTAAAACAAATACCCGGTACAAAGTCCGGTGGGTGAGTAGGTAAGGGCCGAAGCCCGGCAAGTGGGTCATCAGGTAATTGGCGCAGTATGCAGTACTCCTCCTCGAGAGGAGCCACGACCGACCGAACCTTTCTAGCAATGGGTTTATACACGAATGAATGAGAGACCGAGTCGAAAGAAAAGACTGAAGTGAAAGCCGAAAAGTGAGCAGCCAAAAGAGATGATTGGGTAGAGGAAACGAAAGAGTAAGCGGAAGACCGGGATGGTCTTGTATGGGCCAAAGATGACATAGATCGTAAATGAAATGCAGAAACAGTGTCAGGCTCTCCCCAACCTCTCGGTGGATCATCGATACTTAAAAACCCAACTCTGTATAACGAGTGATTGATTGGTGGTTGGAGCATTTAAGTCCGTGCCGACAACACGGGCACCCCTCCATCCAAGGATGGGTCGGTAGTTTAAACTCTTTGCCTGTGTTGGGATCGTGGAGCGTTACCGTTTGTTCCCCATCAGGGAAATCATCAGTGGTAGCAGATAAGAGACAGTGAAAGGGATGGCCGAGGAGCAGGTCAAAGTTGGCCCGAGGGACGACTTGGACCTGTAAAGAAACCTCACCTGCCCCGAAATCGAGCCGAAGATTTTCCAAAACACCGAGCGTCGACTCGGTGCTGGTGTTAGCGTTAGACATCATCATCAGATGGTCCGAGCAAACAGGAAGTCCGAGACCTTCCCATACCCGTTTAGGCATGGTGACGATCTCTGAGCCTGAATTGAGGACTGCAGTAATTGTCCGACCCGAGCCGACAACCTGTGCCTGCAAAGACCGCAGCAGAATGCTGTGGTGAGTGACAATGAAGCCGTCATCGTTCCGAAGAACTCGGTCTTCATATTCTTGGTCCACACCTGCTGGGTCACAACCAGAGAGTTCATTGACTTGTACAACGTTAGTGGTACCAGTTACGCGTTTGACGGTGGTAACCTCATGGACTTGCTTGCGCACGTCCGGGGTGACTCAAATGAGATCTATCATGGGGAGAGTGACGTTAGTTTCAAGAACCTGATCTAGAACGCGCTTTGGCGCAGTCAGATCCTCTAGTGGGAAGGAAAAACGGTACTGCCCGGTAGGAGCAGTATCGTTGTTAGCTGGTTCGGGTCTAAAAGGGGCAGCGGAACGCATAGAAGCAGAAGGAATAGAAGAAGATGACGAAGCAGAAGAGGAAGATGGGGCCCATGCGGGAGCAACGGCTGCGGTCTTCGACGGTCCAGGTGTCGAGGCTCGGGCCGCCTCAACCTCAGGTGAGACGATTTCTTCAGTGACCGTTGCTGCGCGAGGACCGGCGCGGTCTGAACGCCGAATGGGTATTTCTACACCGTTGAAATGCATGCGTTTGCCCTTCTCTTTGGCTTTATCAGCCTTGAAAGCGGCCAGGGCCTGAGCCATATAGTGCTGTAGTTCAGGGTCAGTAAGGTCCGGATCGGCCTTGGTCTCCCAACTCTCGGCTGGTGCCAAAAAGACCGATGGCTCGATATCAAGGACCGTGTCGGTGTCAGGAATGGTCAAAGACAAAATGCCGGTCGTGACAGCACCGGTGGCTGTGACTGGTTGCACGATAAGACAGTCAAGACACTCTTTTAAGCATCGGGTGCCCTCAACACAGGGGATGCACTTCCCGTCAGGAAGGCAGAGCCGCCCGTTTGTGCCACGAATAACTCAGCCGGAGGCTATATACTCGGCAACGTGTGGGCAACCACTGACGAAGTGACCCGCGAGATCACAGAACGCGCAGTTGCAGTTCGCAGGAGATCGCTGCATCGCCACCTGCTCCTGTTTAACGATGACAGGTTGAGCAGGGGGAGTGGTGGTATGCGATGGAGAGACCGACAGGCTGGGCATAGCCCATGGCGGGTAGTACGGGGTCATAGAAGGGGCCACGGCGCCCGAACGGGCTGCTGCAAGCGGGCGAAGAATAGAACCAGTTAGTAGAAATTGTGTAGCTTCGAGTGTGTCAGCTAACGGGTACGGATCAGAGGGATGATGGTCTGGCTTCTTAACCAAGAGGCATTGGCGGACTTGGCTTTGAAGGTCCAAGGGAAGACCAGAGAGAAACACTGCGTCTCGGTCCATTTCTGGAAGCTTTTGTGTCTGGACCAGTCTGGCCGAAACCTTGAGGAATCAACAATGGTACTGGCCGAACTCGGCCAGTGACTGCATCGGCTTAGTGCTGTACTCCTCGACAAGGTATTGGACGTCAGCACGACAATATCGGTTAGTGCCTTCGCATCCAGGGTAGAGTTTTTTAATGGCAGTGACGAATGCTGCCCAGACCTCAGGATTGGCAGTGGCTTGTGGGAGGACTCTCCATACGTCGGACTCATCGTGAGCCGCGTAGCGAAGCGCTGCACGGATCGTCTCAGCTTCAGTAAGACCAGTGGCCGTAGCAAGCAGCTCGACTTCTTCTAGGAAATGAGGTAAGTCCATAATATCTTTACTGTCAAACTCAGGCGTGCCCCAAGCACCACGGCCAGGCATAATAGTGGCTCCTTGGTTAGCCATCAGTCTTTTCGGGGGTGAGCGAGGAGGTAGAGGAGGTGGAGGAGGAGGTGGAGGTAGACGAAAGCGATGAGGTGGAGGCGGTAGAGGAGTAGTAGTGGGGCCGGTAGAGGCAGTGAGCGAAGAGGGAGTAGTTGGAGAGACCGAAAAACGGTTTGGCCTCGGCGGACTTATGCGAAGAGAGTTCTTGGAGTCCGAACGGTCCCAAAGATGTGCGAGAGACGGTCGGGAAGAGGACGAAGAGGAGGTGTGAGGAGGTGATGATGAGGGTGGTGAGGGAGACGAAGAGGACAGTGTTAGCGGTGAGAGCGGTGAAGAAAACGGGGATCTAAACTGTCTCCCCCAAGTCCGTGGAGGGGACAATTCTATAAACGCACTGGGTATGAAGAGTCCCAGGCTCAGTTCATCGGCTAAATTTTCTGTGGAGCCTGTAGGGTTTGGAGTCTGGGCCCTAAGGGACTGTGAGAAGCCCGACGGCTGTGCGGTAGCTAAATGCAGTGGGGATGAGCGTAAACAGAAGGAGCCGAGCCAATCGGAAGACCGGGTGGGTCAATCGATAGGCTCGGTCGTCTGATCGATTGATTGATGGCCGTCGGTTGGCGCTGAAGGTTCAGTGCCCTCTTGACGGGATGGAACCGGCTGAAAGAGGGTTGAGTCCTCGTTGATTTCTAGGTTCTGAAAATGCGCACGTAAATTTTCAAGCTCTTGGCGCTCGGCTTCAAGTGCTTGACGCTGAGCAGTGGGTCGAAGACTTCATCTGGAACCCGATTCTTGTGAGTCCCTCACGGTGGGCTCCAGTTGTAAAACAACAAGTCCGTCTGGAGTGACTTATTCAGTCACTAGACAGGTCCTGATAGTCAGTAGGGGTTGTGGGAAGGCTAGTTCTTCCCAAGGGACTCCTTGGAGATTGATGATACAGAGGGAAGAGACTTCGAGCTGCTCAGAAGGAGAGAAAACCGGGCCGAAGGTTGGGTCAAAGAGTCCGCTAGTCCGGGCTGAGGTCCGGAAGACGTGCGCGAGTGAAGAAGTGAGACAGTCATGAACGGTGAGCAGTGAGCGGTGCGATCAGTGAAACGGTCGGTGAACAGTGACGGTCGGTAGTGAGCAAAAGGTAAGCTGTCCATTATGTAACTAAGGGCAACATTTTGTACCTCGGCCGGGGCCGAGGCTAAGGGATGACTCTAAAGAGTAAACTAAGTAGAGACTGACGACATCAGTCCGTTTACAAAGACGGCCGACGGCTGATGGGTCTGTAAGTAGGAGAAATAATAGTCTGAGATATATGAAGGAAACGTCGGTCCTCAACAATGAGGGCCGAAGTGGGCCGATGTGGACCGAAGTGGGCCGAAGTGGGCCGACGTGGACCGAAGTGGGCCGAAGGGCCGACGGGCCGGACTTACGCTCGGTCCACATTGGTGTCTAGCCTAAGAGTCCAAATGTCAAGTAAAACGGTCTGCAAATGAAGCAAAAGGATGGGTAATACATAGGGAGTCCATAGAAGAGTGTAAAAGGAAGGAATGCAACTGTAGAGACCTACCGATCTCTACACCATCCCCACGCGTCTCCTCACACCGAGACGGTGTCCACATCCCCTCCCACGTCCGCCCACGTCCCACCACCACCCAGCACCACCTCGCGCCCATTCGCACTGCCGTTGGGCCCAACTGAGCATGAGGTGTGTCACCCCTGCTCCCTCATGCCCTACCGTCGTCTAACGCCCCCCCACATGTCCCTTCACGCCAAGACAGCATCCACTGTCCCCTCTCATGTCTGCTCACATCCCACTGTCACCCAGCACTCCTGCCTCCCGTTTTCAGGCATCAACCCTTGCCCGTCTCCCCCGTCATGTCTACTTGAGCCTGAACACTCACCCACCGCCCCGCCTCCAGTTTTCAGGCGTCGACACTCGCCTGTCACCCTCGTCATGTCTACTTGAGCCCAAATGCTCGCCCAACGCCCCGCCTCCTGTTTTCGGGCGTCGCCGCTCACCCATTGCTCCCACCGTGTCCACTCGAGCCTAGTGTTGCCAGAGCCTGGCCTGGCCCCAAAGCCCCGGCTCAGGTCCAGCTTAGGGGGCCTGTGGCTTCACAAAATCACGGGCCAGGCTTTGAGCCCCTCAAGCCCCTAAAGATGGCCTGGCCCAGCTTGAAAGCCCTGGCTAGGGCCTAGGCCACGGCTCAATATAACCCAATGAATACAAAACATACTACTCAAGTCGAACAAATATTCATTGTCCAAGATGCTGCCGTCCCACTCATCCTCAGTCTCTTCACCGTCGTCGCCAGAATCCGCCTTGCCATGCATTGCTGCCTCAGTAGCAACCGAGGGATCCTCTCGAACCAAGATTTTCGATCTTGTACTGCACTTCACGAACTGAAGTGCCTCCACAATGTCAGCCTTAAGACGGTTGCGGCGTTTGCTAATGGTTATCCTGGTGGGCGAAAATACTCGTTCCGATGATACAGAACTGGCCATGACCGAGAGAAAGTCTCGCACCAGGGATCCCCATACTGGGTAACGTGTCGAATGCATCCCCCACCACTGTACAATGGTGGAGTCACCAAGGTGCTCCCGGGTATTGAGGTAGTCGTGGAAACCTTGCAGCCAAGGGCACGTGGGATCACTGCAATGCTTGCTGCTCCTGTTATGGCTGATCTCGCCCTCGTCCTCGTCCTCACTATCACTTTCATCCTCAATATAGGACCCTAACAGGGCGTCAAGTTTTGAGTTGTGCGTTGTGATACAGCGTTTGTGATCCGTGGTCGGTAGAGCTTCAGCGTCAGAGTCATACATCATATAGTAATGTTCCTTATACTTGATAGATTTATTAATGCAGATCCGCATACAAGAAAAAAAAACTCACGATCATTTCAGCATGATTCATTGCTTCGATCAAAAGCTGTTCACCCCAATTAGCATGGATGTAGTCGAGTTTTTGATGAGGATCAAGAACTAGAGCAAAGTAGATCAGTATCAGATACACACCACGCATCACATGTTTACTTACTCATTGCAATGATATGTGCGTCAGCCGTTGCCATCCGTGCATAATAGTGAGATATTTTTTTGACCCCTGCTTCGAGTGCAGCACTGAATTTCATAAACTTCTTGCTCTTTGTGCATGACGACCATGCTTTGTGTAATGCCTCCAATGCCGGGAGGGCAATATGTAGCGTAGGTCCCTGCTCTGTTAAGAACGCATGTTGAGCATTCTCTGTGAACTAATGATATAATTATTGAGGATGATCAATGAAGTATGAAAATTGTCAACATACCACTAAGAGAGTTAGAAGGAGACGGACTTGGTCCCACTCCTCTTCTGATAACTGGAGATCCAGTACTTTGCGGCATTTCTCTGAATTGCTCCCACGATCTTTGAACGCAAGCTGTTCAACGAACGTGT
Organism: Strobilomyces echinocephalus; assembly: GCA_038090115.1. Taxonomy (NCBI): domain Eukaryota; kingdom Fungi; phylum Basidiomycota; class Agaricomycetes; order Boletales; family Boletaceae; genus Strobilomyces; species Strobilomyces echinocephalus. The sequence goes on along the minus strand of JBBPMC010001374.1, from coordinate 4,382 downwards.
TGACATCTTATATTACTATTGGTGAGATAGACACAAACATCACAGACTATATATTACCTCCTTCAGCTCAAGCGCACGACTGAGCACGGCGAACGTTGATGACCATCGGACTTTCATATCAAGTATGAGCTGCAGGGGAAGAGAGCATGTCTGGATGCTCTTAAACAGTTCTTTGCATTGCGCTGAGGAGCGTGCCTAAGGTACATGTCAGTGTCCGGCAACTCCAATCACATGCACCAATGCTTACCTTAACAGAGATTGCACGGACAAGGCCAATCGGGTCTCGATCTTCGCCATCATTGGAGATGACAATATCGGTGTCAGGTGAAGAGGGATCATAGTGTTTTGATGTGCTGTAGGTCATAAGGAATGCCTGCATGACAAGGTTGATAACGTGGGCCATACAACTATGACAGATACATGTATCAGTTAAAATATGCCGGCATTAGATGCCAACAATGACTTATCATAATCGTTGCTTTGCCCCGTCAAAAGGTTTACCCGTCTCAGATGTGAGAAGATGGGCAAACTCTGCCATCATCGTGTCGTTGTTACTTGCATTGTCACATGTGACATATCCGATCTAATACAGCAGTCAGGGATGTGAACGGACATGTACTTACAAGTAGATCACGCACCTTATGTGTTATACCAAGGTGTTTGACTGCTTTATACAGCACCTGTCCGAGATGGATTCCATTATGTGCGTTATTGAGCTGAATGAACGCGACAAGGCCAGTTTGAAGGATCCACATGTGGGGTGCATTCTCCTCAATCCACGATGCGGTGACAGCAAAGTATCCGTCGCAGTTCGAGGCTTGCCATGCATCGCAGGTGAGATTGATCCGACCAGGAACGCTCTTACTCTATTGCATATTAGTCAAGTATTGCATAATAGGATGCGTACATACCGAGAGTTTCTTTCTGAGCGAGAGGAAATCAAGCTTGAATTTCTTGATGATGAGGTCACGCGTTGTAGTGCGACTGGGCAGAATGATCCTATTGGAAGTGCGTGAGGCAATATCCAGCATTTTTTGGAAGGTCGGATGTTCCATTGCATGGATAGGCTATGCATCCGAGTGGTTCATTAGCAGGTCACACTATCATCCATAAAACCCAGTCCTCACCTGGTCTGTCGCAACAAGCCACTTGACAGCGGCGTTATGAAACGCGGATTCTGAATATTGAATGATTGTCTCCATCGGCACAAGGTGGCTGTCAAGGGAAGGCTGCCGACTGATGCTGGTGCTGGATGATGTGGCTCCAAGTCGTTGATGAGCTTCCTCGTCTTGGCAGTGTTTGGTATCTACAGGGAGCATAGACACAAAACTGTTCTGAGCAGCCCACTGCCGATACTTTTCCTGGTGAGCTGCTTGCTGGTGACGTCATAATGTGGTCACTTCGTTGATGATCGCTACACGCTTCTTAAATTGTTCGCTGGTACAAGGTTAATAAAGAGCACAGTGATGAAAAGAAAATGGAACACACTTGTAGGAGTGACAATCCCAGTACTTCTTTCCATCCTTCGAATACAGAGCAGAAAAGAGCGCATCGATGTCTTGAGTGTGCTTGGCACGTCCCCTCTTGGTCGGCTCATCCACGTCAACGACCTCAATGTCCTTGAGGAGGCCATCAGACCCAGTTAGCCCATCAGACTTATTGGCGGTCGATGGTAACTGGTCCTTCTGAATCCCTAAGACGATGTTTGTTGAAAATTATATATTCAAGACTGGCGACTTACCCTTCTTCTTTTTAGGCGGGCCCTCAGCCTCAGAGTCGGTGGAGGGAATGGGGGTAACGGGAGCTTCGACATCGCGAACCTTGCGTTTTGTGCCAGGCCCGTTGTCGCCTTCAGGCGGGCGCATTGCTACCTGTGCTCTGCGATGGGAGGATAACTCCAAATCGGCGGCGTTGTCAGCACATGTCACACGCGCGGATGGTACAGGTACACGTTTAGGCTGGCGAGGCTGTTCTTCTGATACAACCCTTAGACCTAAGTCCTCAGGTTACCACTTGGCAACTAAGAGCTCTTTGGAGAGTGAAGAGGGTAGTTGGAATCTAGGCTGGGTTGGCCTTAGGGAGGAAGATGCCCAACATCTGCAAATCACTTTATCTCTGGCCAACACTGGCCAGTGCTGGACAGGGGGTACAGCGCCACAGTAAGGTCCCCCCCTGTCTAGTGCTGTCACAGCACTGTCACAGCACTGTCCCAGTCGCCACAGTGGCCACAGTGCTGTACAGATTATGTAATCCTGTTCGACTGTGCGTGCTGTACCGTACTGTACATGTCTGGGCACACTGTAGCACTAATCACCCCAATACAAATATTACAAGTCCAAAAAAAAAATTATTCTATACTAAATAACATGGAATGTACAGTAAGTATGTCCTCATTGTCTCCATGGTGTGTCATGTCACCGCCAGCCTCGTCATGTTGTCGTGGGAGTGACAAGCAAGCAGTGACGCCCGAAAAAGAATGGCAGGGGCATTAAGCGAGCATTCAGGCTCAAATTGACGTGGCGGGAAGCGACAGGAGAGTGACGTTGCCTGAAAAGGGGCGGCGACAAGGGCACTGGGCGAGCGTTCAGGCTTGAATTGACACTGTGGAAGCGATGGGAGGGCGACAGAGCCTGAAAAAGGATGGCAAAGGGTGCTGGGCGAGCGTTCGGGCTCGGTTTGACATGGCGGGAGTGACGGGAGAGCGACGGTGCCTGAAAAGGGATGTCGAGGGCGTGGGGCGAGCGTTCAGGCTCGATTGGACACGGCGGGAGCGACGGGAGGGCAACGGTGCCAGAAAGGAGACGGCAAGGGAGCTGGACGAGCGCTCAGGCTTGATTTGATATGGTGGGAGCAACGGGAGAGTGACGGTGCCAAAAAAAGCGGCGGCGAGGGAGTTGGGTGAGCATTCGGGCTCGATTTGACATGGCGGGAACGACGGGAGAGCGACGGCGCCTGAAAAGGGACGTTGAGGGTGTTGGGCGAGTGTTCAGGCTCGATTGGACACGGCGGGAGCGACAGGAGGGCGACAGTGCCCGAAAAAGGACAGCGAGGGCGCTGGGCAAGCATTCAGGCTCAATTGAACACGGCGGGAGCGATAGGATGGCGACGGCACCAGAAAAGAGGCGGTGACAGCGCTGGGCGAGCATTCGAGCTCGATTGGACACAGTGAGAGCGACAGGATGGCGACAGCGCCAGAAAAGAGACAGCGAGTGTTCGAGCTCGATTTGATAGGGCGGGAGCGATGGGAGAGCGACGCCACCTGAAAAAGGATGGCGAAGGGCATTGGGCAAGGGTTCAGGCTCGAATTGAGACAGTGGGAGCGGCGGGACAGCGACGCCACCCGAAAAGAGACGGCGAAGGGCATTGGGCGAGCATTCAGGCTCAATTTGACACAGTAGGAGCGATGGGAAGGCGAAGGGTGCTGGGCGAGCATTCGGGCTCGGATTGACACGGTGGGAGCGACAGGCGAGCGATGGCGCCCGAAAAGGGAAGGCGGGAGCATTGAACGAGCATTCGGGCTCGAGTAGACACGGCGGGAGGGACAGTCGAGTGATGGCGCCCAAAAAGGGAAGGCATGGGTGGGGACGCGAGCGGACGCAAGAGGAGACGTGTGGGGCGGCGTTAGACGATGGTTGAGCCTCGCGCTCAATTTGGCATGCTGGCGGCGTGATGGAGGCATCAGACGACGGCGGGACACGAGAAGACACGAGAGGGATGCAGGCGACAGGCGAGGGTGTTGGTGAGACATGCGCATGAGTTGTGACCACAGCTGCAGTTGGATTTCAACGTGTCACGTGTCATGCTCACCAAAAATCGTCTAAGTCCCTCATGATTAGGATAGTGGTACTACATTAATTAGACTATCTATCCTAATTGCTGACTAATTACTGACTGTGGCACGCTTGCGTGCCTGTGGCTCTGGGTGCTGTGGTGCTGTGACGCGCTGTGACATGCGGCTATTGGTAATTGCCGCGTTGTGTTGCTGTGACACGCTGTGTGAGCTGGGAACTTTGCCACTGTGGCACTGTGACGTGCTGTAACAACTGTGTGAATACTGTGACATGATGTGTCACTGTGCCGAAAAAGGTGATTTGCAGATGTTAGACGGCGGACGACCGTATATGCAGACGTGGACCAGGTGTCTTTCCCGAGCGTGTAAGGTACGCCAACCGTCACACCTTAACCCTGGTGGCCGGGTATGCAAACACGTGTAACAACGACAAAGCGAAGTGCTTGTCGAGTCGGAAACTGATATAACCCTAAGACCTAAGTCCTCAGGTTACCACTTGGCAACTAAGAGCTCTATGGAAGAGTAGAGGGAGTAGTTGGAATCTAGGCTGGGTGTGCCTTAGGGAGGATGATGCCCAAGTGAACTAGACTGG
>JBBPMC010001373.1:0-11362 GCA_038090115.1 Strobilomyces echinocephalus | reverse complement strand
ACCTTCGAGGGTGGGATATTCAGGAGCACGTGTAGCCATGAGTTTCGCGATATCGATGTCGTTAGAAGTTGGAGTTTTGCTGGGATTGACCATCCATGAAATTTTGATAGGGTAGATCTTCGGTGGGACTCCTAACTTTTCCCATACATTGCATAGGAGGACTTTGGTTCCTTTGCTGTGCATGTCGGTCGCTGCGTGAAGAAGTACTCGTTCTGTCGTCATGCGCGCGAACTTGCCAAACGGGCGCAGCATTGTGTAGGTATCAGATCCATTGGAGTGAATGGAAGGGTCAAAGCCACACCACGCGGGGGAGGCACTGCTGAGCCCTAACACAGCCGATAAGAAGGTGATAGGATTCGAATCAATGTCCAATGACTCGGAGATGACGACGGAACCTCGGACAAAGGCGGCCAAGGTAAAATTTCTATCACAAAGGGATGAAGCAACGTAGAAACGACGGTTGAGCTGGCATGCAGAAGCGTAGCCAGCAATCTCGGACAGAGCCTGTTTCTGGGAATCGCCAGAGAACGATGCATTCAACTCGCAGTAAGTCAAGACGTCTTTGAAGGTAACTCCGGACTTGCACCCTACAGGAACGAGAATGACGTTGTGCTTGTGCAAGTTTCCGGTGAGATGAAGGAAATGGTCCTGCCAGGATGTAGTCGCATAGTGAGGTCCAACCTCAGCCCAGCTGCAAGCTTCGGCCATGATCTATTTCTTCTGGTTAATGATCCATACCACAACGATTTCTTTGGGCATCTTACCGTTTGAAAGAATTGCACAACTGTATCTTCAGGTGATGTTATGTACGTCTCTTGATGCGTCCATCGCCCGTTCACGTATAGACACTTCTCTTCGAGTACCTTGAAAATCCCCATAAGAGCCTCTCTAGGAGGAAGACCTTTGCGCAGGTCCTTGGAGAGAGAGACATAGGGAAAGAATAGTAGAGGGTCGCGGTGATAGTTGATGTTGTTGCCGTTCATCTTGCTTTCCGTGTGAGCGTCGACCGCTTTGTGTTTCACTGGCAACCCGCCCACGCCACCATGAAAGGTGACGAATGAGATGTTCTAATGTACAAAATGGCGGAAGAAAAAATAACGGAATGAGTGGGCGGGGAATATTGAGTATTGAACTTTGCTCACAGGGGCACCTGGCCGCTTTTTTCCCGCGGTTCAGTTTGCGAAACTAGAGTATTCACATTCGACGGTCAAGACAGCACGCCCCGCTGCTCGACAAGTGCTCCCTTGGAAAAGGAGGTGAATGTGACATATGGATGTGCTTGTCGAAGTCCGACACACAGCAATCATCAAGGTGCCATCGCGATCAGCTTACGATGCCCCATACCAGTGTCGCCGCTGAAGCCTTGCTAGTTGTTCTTTACTCAACCTGACCAGGATGGTCCAGATGACGACGGGACAGACAAGGCGCGCTCCGCGACAACAAGGACCGTGCACGCTACTGGGACAACGACGACCGTCGTCGCAAGTATGTAAGCACGAGGGCACGACGGGGGACGGACCGCCGAAAGAGGATGAAGAGATGATAGTCTACTTCTCGAATTCGAGTTCGGCATCAAGTATTTCTCGCATCACGCCATGAGTTTACGAAACAAGAATATCAAGACCTTGAAATTTTTCGAGCACTTTCGTCGTACGGTATCCGTGACTTTTCCAGACGAAAAAAAAACCGCCCGCATGACAACGAGGACGCCCGGACTGGAACAACGTCGAGAGTAACACCGGTGGAGAAGTGGAAATGTATGCCTGAGACTGGCTTTCGTGGTGACAGCAGAAGAGAGACTGACCTGCCAGAAGCGGAGGATTGATGGGCTGTTCAGCGGAAGTCCTAGGGAGCATTGAAAGTCCAGGTGAGGACACGGGGCCTTGAGAGTGTAGACGAGAGTGAGCGGGAGAGTCGCTCAAGCGAAGAAAACCCGTTATTTGGAAGCGCGCAGCTCGTGATGCTGTCGGACAAGTCTGAAGGGAAGCTCCCGCCGGCGGTAACTCGCGCGATGGCTGGGAGCGTGCTCAGGTGATGGATATGGACGTGCTGGCTTTCGTTTCCTGTGAGCGCAGCAACTTGTCATTGTGAAACCTAGAGTCTTACATGTGCCAGGATGACATTCAAAACAGCTACTCACCCAGGACTGACTCAACATCTACAGTACCAACAATAGGATTCTTGATTTGAAGGCCCAAAAGCGAGCTCTTGTTATAATAATACGTCATACAGTGAACTGCGTGGTATTCAGCGGCCATGATCCGGGTGTATCCTGGGCCTTTCGCAGCAACTCCAAGTTGAAGTTCCCCGCGTTGGGTGAGTCGTTTCAGTACACGCCGGGCACCAGCCGATACGGCACCCTCCTCGCCCACGCGCGCCACTCCTCTCCAAAGTTTTCCTCGAGCATCGCGTCCTCCTTGTCCATCCGCTCGCGCATCCCGGCGAATATCAATCCGAGGTTCATCGCCCACGCGCACGCCAGCACGGCCGTCCCCACCTTCCCGCCTCCCTCTTCCCACCCAAAAATCCGAGCGACCCCGACCCCGCCAACGCCGCGGGGATCGAGCACCCACAGCATCCACCCGACCACGAGCCCGACGATCCCCGTGTAGCTCGGGTGTCGCACGACGCCGTATGCCCCGCGCGTGATGAGCGCGTGGGCGGGGCGGATCGCGAGCTCGAAGGTGAAGTGCTGGCCGAGGGTGGCGAAGCAGTGGGCGCGGAGCAGGGCCCCGGACAGGGCGAGCGCGGTGCCCGCGCACAGGGCGGGGGACGGGACGGTGAGCTGGGCGGTGGGAGGTAGCTGGTGGAGCGCGTGGAGGAACGGCCGGGCGAGCGCGCCGGGCGGACAGTGGTCGCTGAGTGCGAAGAGGACCAAGGTTTCGAAGAGGGCCCAGGTGCATGTCAGCACCTTGGAGGTGTTTGGTCAGCGTTTTCACGACCGGGGAAGTGCGCGCCGTACTATGTGCAATGTGGCCAACGGGGACGCGAGCACTTCTGCGCCGCGTTGTTCGCGCAATTGCTCAGTGGGGGGTCGGGGATTGGGCGACGTGGCACCGTACCATTGGGCCACGGCCATGACGGTGAGAAGCAGCAATTTCGCGATCGCCATGGTTCAACGATGATTTCCCTGGCATCCTCAGAGCTGTTTCACGTCTTATATACATGTCATGTCACCCGTGGGTATCCCCCGACCCTTGAAACAAGAGAAGTGCCGACGTGAAGCGAGACCTACCCCATTCGTTCACCCTGAGCTGCTCGCCTTGGTCAAGACGAGCTCCAGCCCGCCCTCGACGTACCCTCTCAACTGCGCCCGCACCTGCTCGATCCTGTCGTCCCTCGTGTCCAGTCCATACTCGAACGACACCAATTGCAACGCGAATCGCTTGAGCGCGCACCCCGTCTCGCTCCTCGTCGCCACCAACCGCGCGATCGTGTCGACGGGCACGGCCGAGGTACATCGCAGCTGCAGCGCCTCGAGCGCTGGACACACCCGCTCGCCCTCGCCCTCGTGCGCGAGCGCGGCGACGAGCCCGTGGTTGAGCCGGAGCACCCCCGGGAGGAAGCTCAGCGTCTTGAGTCGCTGCAGCCGCGCGAGACACGTCAGGACAGCCACGTCGGCGACGTCGATCCGGTTGAAGCACACGCTCTCGAGGGTGTCCGCGCAGCGCACCAACAGGGGGAGGCACTCGGTCTGGCCGGTGAAGCTGCCCAGCGCGAGACTGACGTTTTTGACGTCGAAATGACGGAGTCGGGGCATGCGGAGGGCGTCGAAAAAGTTACGGAGATACTGTGTTTGGACGTAGATGTTCGATTTGAACGTGGTGACGTGGGGCAGGGTCACGGGCACGATGTGAGATGGATCAACGTCAGTGATGGGTGCACCGATACCGAGATAGAGTGTGGTCAGATTGGAACAGGAAGCAAGGGTTTGCAGATAATCGCTGTGGACAGGGTTCCAAAACGAGCTGGCATCATACTCGAGGTTCAGGAACTGGAGCTGTGCCCACGGGACCTGGAACCCGCGAAGGTCGAGGCTACACCAGGACAGGGACAGGCTATTGAGATTGGGCGCGGAATGCAACATGAGCGGGGGTGGGTTTTCGCTGGTGGGGAGCGAGTTGGTGTTTTGGAGTTCCAAGTGTTCGAGACACGGGAGGGAACTCTGGGTGAACGTCAAGAGAGAGCCGAGAGATCGGGGGGAGAAATGAAGGGACAGATGTTTCAGCCGACAGCTGAGGGTGAGGATCTCTTTGTCAAGATGCACGAGGGCATGCCAGGGAATGAGGGACCCCTTGGCGTGATTGAAAGAGAGGGACGCGGGGAGGCCCTTGGAGCGGGAGAGCCACACGTGCATGGCCATGCTCTTGGATTGTACGAGTGCCTCCCAATCTTTGCTGCCTGATGGGAGATCGAGCTGCAACGTGGACCATAGACAGGGTAGAGAGAAGAGGAGGTACCGCCAGGAACGGCAGACCTGGGCGAGCAAGAGCGGGGCCACGCGAGGGTCGGCCTTGGGGGTGGGTTCGTCCCAAACGCAGCGTTCAAAGACTTTTGCCATGACGTCGGTTGGCATGCGACGAACAGGAGACATGAGTGCCTCGAGCTCTTGGAGGAAGGCTTGTACTTGATCACGCTGGTGTTCAAGCCGAGCGACTTGAGCGCGAGCACCTTCGATCTGCTCTGCAAAGGCAGATAGTTCAGCCTTGCGCTCCCGCAGGAGCTCATGAATGCGGGGGGTGTCCACCGGAGACGGGACCGAATTCGTACGGAAGAGCTGCGAGATGGACGGCTACGGGAGAAGGAATTGGAGTATAAGCCCAGGGCGTTGATTCAGAAATATACGCGGGGCAGCAGACCGATATTTTCGGGTCCGTCAGGTCGCAAGACCCGCCAGGAACGCGCACGGGAGGATTCAGAAGAGACATTCCTGCAGGTGGGGCACTCGCTTGCGTGTGGGGGTTAAATGGGCGCTAAGCGGTGCATGGCTCGACTCGGCTAGAATGCCAATTTAGCATGCCAGTGTCGAGAATGGCGAGCACGGGCGTGGTGCTGCAGAATTGGCACTCAAAGCCAACCACCGGCGTCACACTGGGACCAACCACGACGTCGACGATGGTCCTCCGCCGTCTTGTGAGCCTGACCGTCAGTTTGGTCTTGTTACTTTTCGAGGCCGTTGCAAAATACGGTCAAACAACGCTGACGAGGAGACGGATCGCATACGCGTCCACCCCGGACATGGCACCGAACATTCCCGACTTTGCTGCACCCCCGCCCAAGCTCGTGCTCGACGAGTTCATCGCCAAGGCCCTCTCGTCGACCGGCCCAGAACTGCACCCCTTCTTCGAGGCGTTCAGAACCCTCTATTCGCGAAAGTAGGTCGAAGCGCATCACCGTCGTGCACGGGACTCATGCAGGGCGACAGGCTATGGCACCAGCTCACCATCAAGCTCTTCGAGTTCTTCGATCACCCGCTTTCTAGGCCCTGTCGCGTAGTCGTCTTCCAGCACTTCGTGAGGGACTTTGAGTCCAAATTGAACCAGCTGAAACTCGTGGAGCTGGGAACCCGAGTCTCGAAGGAAATTTCCAGTGCGTTCCATTCTCCGCGCTTCCCATCGCGATCCGATTCATATCTCCTCGCCTAGATCCACAAGCGCAGCTCGGGTTCTTGAGCGCGCTTCTCTCGCGCGTCGATGCAGAAAAGTCCAAAGAGGCGCACGTCCTGTTGCTAGCCAACATCGCATATGCCAAACTCGCCTACAAGGATCTCGAGGGGACGAAGGCGGACATGGACGCCGCTTGGAAGACGCTCGATCAACTCGAAGGCGTGGATAACGCCGTGAACGCGTGCTATTATCGGGTGGCGGCGGACTACTACAAGGTTGGATTCGAACGTCGAGAAGGTTCTCGTCGATCGCACTGCTGACCTAATATCGCGATTCCAGGCAAAGGCGGAGTATGCACCGTATTACAAGCACTCGTTGCTCTATCTAGCATGCGTTGACGTCGCGACCGACCTCACGGCCGAGGAACGTCTGTTGCGCGCGCACGACCTTGGGATCTCGGCGTTCCTCGGCGAGACCATCTACAACTTTGGCGAGCTGGTAGGTTTCAGAAACGATCGGCGGAGCGCGAGGCGGACTGGTGCTGACCACGAGCGCATGCGCGTAGCTGATGCATCCGATACTGGACGCGCTGGACAACACGCAGTTTGATTGGATCAAGAAGCTCCTCTTCACGTTCAACGAAGGCAACATTGGGAAATTCGAAGCGTTGGCACCACTTTTTCCGCAGGAGGTGCGTGATGGGTGCGGAGTGCCGTGCCGAGACGGGAGAAGCTCAAAGGGAAATGGAACGATTTCAGCCGATCCTGGAACAAAACTTTCCGTTTCTTCGACAGAAGATCTGTCTCATGGCGCTGATAGAGTCTGTGTTCAAACGGAGTGCGAATGACCGCACGATGACGTTCCAGACGATCGCCGAGGAGACGCGCCTCCTGTCAGATGAGGTGGAACATTTGATCATGAAGGCACTGAGGTGAGCACAAATGGGGGATATTGGAGGGGGCGTGTCGGCTGATAATCAAGTGCGTGCAGCCTCAAGTTGATTCGAGGTACGCTCGACCAGGTGGATGAGACAGCGCACATAACGTGGGTGCAGCCGCGTGTGCTGTCACGGGGGCAGATTGGGGAGCTGGCCGGCCGGCTGGGGGCGTGGACAGACCGGCTCGAACGGGTGGAGGAGCGGATAGCGCCCCAGGTAGCCTAGTTTAATGAGCGTGGCGGTGACGGGTCAATAAAAGTCATATACATATCACGCTCGGCCTCGATCGTACGGCCATGTCCAGCAGCAAACACCCCCGTCGCGTGTCCCTCGCCCTGCCCCCGTCTCCACGCCTGGTCCCCGCCTGGAACTTTCGCGACGACACCTCCATCGAGATGCCCGAACGCAAGGGAAAAGTCCGCAGGATCGCAGACGACGGCTTCGTCGTACACAAGAAGCAGCGCAAAAAGTGGTCCGAGGAGGAGACCCAGATGCTCGTCGACGGCTGTAACACGGTGCGTGTCCTCCACCGCCCTCCGCGACGACGCCGGCTCACGCGACGTCCGTCGGCCAGTGGGGCGTCGGCAACTGGAAGGCCATCCTCAAGGACCCGAAGCTCAAGTTCGACGACCGCTCCCCGGTCGACCTCAAGGACCGGTCCGTCCGTCCCCGCCTCGACCCTGCCCGCGCTCACGTCCCCCGCCAGGTTCCGCACGTACTTCCCCGACGCGTACAAGGAGCACTACCCCAACGCCAAGACCCACCTCTCGAGCAAGGTCCGCTCGACCCTCCCAGACGGCCGCTCCATCTTCGAAAAGACCCGCTCCAAGAAGCGCAGGCCCTTCACCGAGGAGGAGGACCGCGCCCTCAAGGCCGGCTACGAGAAACACGGCACCGTCTGGGCCACCATCGTCAAGGACCCCGTCTTCCAGGAGCAGAACCGCCGCTCGACCGACCTCCGCGACCGCTTCCGCAACGCCTTCCCAGAGCTCTACCAGGCCGCCGGCTACAAGCCCCGCAACGCCCCCAAGAAGAAAAAGGACTACCTCCCCGTCCGCGCCGCGACCGACGACCAGCTCCCGTCCACCACCTCCCACATCGGTCCAACCCGGCAGCGCCGTGCGTCCAGGCTCCTCAGAGGCGGCACCAAGAGCGTGCCAGAGAGCCCCACCTGCTCCGAGGACGAGGACAGCTCAGAGGAGGAGAGACTCTTCAAGTGTCCCCCTATCACCTCCGCGTCGTCCCCCCAGGTCGAGACGCCCTCCTCCGTCGAGCCCTTTCCAGAGATGGACATGGAGACCATCGACCCCCTGTCCGAGCCGCTCTCCATCCCCGACTTCATGCCCAGCGCGTCCCAGTCGCTCTCTGAGCTGACCGACTCGTCCCAGTCCCAGGGCGCGTGGTCCAGCATCGACACCCCCGTTCACTCGAGCAGCTGGTCCGCCAACGCCGGCTCCCCCACCTCGTCCCACATCTCCTCAGACTACCCCTTCAATCAGTCGCCCTTCATGCGTCGCATGCCCACCATCGGCAAGTCCCCCTGGGGCGCGCAGGACTGGATCTCTGCCAATCCCCGGCTCGACACGTCCACCTTTTCCAGCAGCAGCTCTTCTTTCGCCGAGGGCCTCTCCCCGGCGCCGTCCTCCCCCTTTTCCTTTCATCACCTCAATCACGGCGTCATGGATCGGTACGACTTATTTCCGACCGCCTTTCACGACTTTGCCTCCGAAGCTGGCGTTGGAGATACGCACTCCACCTTCTCAGACCCTGAGATGTTCCCTTCGAGCACCTTCAGGGGCTTCACCCACCACTCGAATTACGCCGGCGACCTTATCTTTGGCGCACGCACGCACCAGCCGCAGCAGACCTATTGTAGTCCCGGATTCGGATTCGGAACGCCCGGCCTGGGACTCTCTGGCATGCAGCAGCCCTCGAGCATGCACCCCATGCAGATGCACGCGCCCGCGCTCCCTGGCATCGACGAAATCGAGCTGGCGTCGATTACGCTCAACGACCAGGTCGACGTCCCCGCGTCCGCGTCCGAGATCGGCATCCAAAAGGACGAGGGCGAGACGTCCCTGAACATCGCCTCCACCATGGAGCTGTTCGCCATCGCGCCCCATAACATGGAGGACATGGTCGACATGTCACGCTCGACGCCCCCCGCGACGCCACTGACGACGTCCCGTCCCATGCGGCCCCTATCTCATGTTCATTCGTCTGCGTCGCATGGCCGGTCCATATCTGTGCCACCGTCAGAACCGCGTTCCACCATGGCACGTTCGACACAGGTTCCGGCGCATTTGCAATCCGTCATCACCACCACGCGCTCGCTTCCCTTTTTCGACGCGCTCCCCCACCATGCACCAGAGTCGGCGCCGCTGCACACCGCAGCGGACGCGCAGTCGGGCGTTGATCTGTGGAAACCGTCGTCGTCTGGCGGCGATTTCCACAACTTGCCGTTCCTCGATCTGCATTATTACAGCGGGAGCCACGCCGCAGACGGTCACCACCACCACCACCACCACCACAACCACAGTCATGACGCGGGACCTGGCGCCACGGACGCCTCGAGGCAGGGGCAGGCACTCGATCTGGCGCGCTCGAACATGTCGCTGAGGTCGGCGCCACCGACGGCGCCGTACTCGTCGGTGAGCCAGGCGCTGCAGACGGCGCAAGCGTTGCTCGCAGAGACTCCCCACGAAGCGGGTGGTGCGACGACCACGACGCGCCAGCCGCACCAACGCGGCATGAGCTTCGTCTCGCCTCAAGACCTGCAGTTGCGCAAGGCGAGCGACAACAAGCGCAAGCGAGCCAGCTGGGACGGCGGCGCGTTTTGAAAGTTTTTTTCTTTCTTTCTTTCTTTTTCTCCTTGCATTGCATCCCGTGGATCTGGATCATCCGCATCGTCTTTATCCCGCGCACCTCGTTCTGTCCAAGCATCGATTGTCCACGGAGACCGCATCGCGTTCGCCCGCCCTTTTTATTGTCCATCAGTCCTCGTTTTCCACTCGCATCGCTATCCCATCCATCAACGTCGCCGCTGTCATCATGTCGGGCACACGACCGTCTTTCTCACTCGCACGCACAAGTTTCGATCCGTCTCTTCTCGTTTCTCCCGCAGCGTTTCTGCGGTATTCAAGTAACGCATTATAATCGGCAACTACACGTATACGTATATAGTCTCGCCGTCGCAGGCGGCGGTAACCTTACCATGACCCCGCGTTTCTTTTCGTAACTTACATAGCTGGCACTTTTGTTTTCGAGGACGACCTCGACGGTCGTCCTCGTCGCTGAAAAAGCGAAATGGTAAAAAATGGTAAATACTGTCACACGACACGATTCGACGCCAATGATTCGGACTCGGACGCATACATACGTCACGCGTCGCACGGATGCTTATGCATGAGGCAGCCCGTCAGACGCCCAGACGGAACCTCGAGGCGTTGGCGTCGTGCGGATTCCACGACGCACGCCACACCCCCCGCGTGCCCCCTGTTCTGTTCGAAGATGGCAGTGTCGATGAGATGCGATGAAGATGAGTGATATGTAAGACGAGGGGGCCTCTCGCGATGGCAGCGTCCGCCGTCCGCAATGATGATGGAGGACGTCGATGCACGTTTCAAGTCAATGACGCAACGCACACGCACGACGCGAGCCAATCGGTCGGATCGATCCTGATTCGATTCGAAGGAAGGGGGGGGGGAGGAAGGGAGAGGCCCCATCACGGGGACTTGGTCTTGGATATACAGTATGCTCCCGCGTTCGGGCATCTCCGTTGGCCACGCGGACGGCCTTATTCTTCTTCTTCCTTTTTTTTTTTTTTGACCCGACGCCTGGGATCGTGCGTGCGCCGTCGTCCAATCACGAGCTTTGATTATCCAGCGGATCCGGTGGTTCGGGACCATCGCGTGCCTGGGGCTTGCAACGGGGGAACATGCGTCTCCAACGAGGCCGTTGCGTGCCACACGTCGCAGGAGGGGGAGGAGGGCCGCGCTGCGCTGGACGAGCGCAAAGAGGGGGACCCCCGTTTTCGAGGCGACTGCCAGTGGTCGTCCCCGCGTCTGTCTGACGCCATCGGGCCTCTGCCAGTTTCAGGTTTCAAATTGCGACTGCCTCGTTGAATTTCAGTCCGCGCGTCACGTCGAAACGCCGTGGTCGTGGACGGCTTTTGCTTTTTTTTTTTTTTTTTCTAGGGGGGAACGCAGGTTTTTTTTTTTTGGAAGACGTCATTCCTCGAAGATCACTTGTCGTGCGCGGGCTCTCCAAACGAGCTCGTCTGCATGCACCACCGGCCCGGCTATTCATCCTCACTCAGGCGCTCCGAGGCGACCGTGACGAGAATGGGGGGTTGTCGATGACGGCAGCGAGTTCGTGACAATCATTGAAAGAAGACCGACGAACTTCGTCTCTGGGGATGGAAACTAGTTGTGAAACGCGACCGGTGGGGCAGTCTGAGAATGGACGCGCTTCGGTCCGTGCTACGTAAGACTTCAAGCTTCTCAGTGGTTCGATACGGGTTTTCACCTCTTGCAGGTCGCGACGAGCTGCCCGGTGTCTTTGAAATCACGAGGCTTGCATGCGTGCATTTTCGGCGCTCCGTGATCGTGGTACGAGAGGCAAGGTGCACCCATGTACACCTCCGGACAATCTGATCAGCCGCCATCGCCTTATGCCCGCCAAGTCTGTCTCCGAATGCGAGGATGCTCTTGCTCTTCGGGTGTTGCCAAGTCTTAGTCACGATCGAGTGATCGCAGTCGACCTTGATCCGAAAAGCTCCTCGTCTTTAGGGACCAATGATTTCACAATCATACGATAC
>JBBPMC010001372.1:0-11364 GCA_038090115.1 Strobilomyces echinocephalus | reverse complement strand
CACTCGAGAAAGGACGATCGAGTGGGGTAAACACGGTGGGGGTGTCCGACGCTCGAACAGACACGATGGGGGCACTGAACGAATGGGGTAGACACAACGGGGGCGTTGGGCGAGTGGACATAGCGTGATGGATTAGGGTGCAGTGTAGTCCTGGTTCTTCGGACTAGCGGGGCTCCTTTTCCTCGACCTCGTCGCTCGTAGTGCTTGCCCTCGCCTGTTTTAGCGTACCCACCCACCACTCCCTGCCTCCATTGATCATTCCGGCTCCTCGCAGCTCACTCCTGGGTCCGGAGCACGCGGGCCTGCCTGCTGGGTACACGCGCCTGCGAGAGCGGACAGAGTGACGTTCAAAGAGGGGGCGCGTTGGGTGAGTGTGAAGGCTCGAGTGGACACGGCAGCTGGGTAAGCGTTGGGGTTCGGAGTGTTGGGCAAGCGTCGAGGCCAGAGTAGACATGGCGGGGCCACTGGGCAAGCATCGGAGCTCGGGCCCTAGACACGACAGCGGCGCTGGGCGAGCGTCGAGGTGACGTTGTCGTCGTCGTGGTTAGAGGCTGCGGTGGTGTCACAGTGGCTTATGCACGTCACATTGTCCTCGTCGTCCTGTTGCATCGGGTACTTGGACTCTGAATTGTGCTGGCCGTGACTTATATCGCGCGCACCCAAGGTGCTAAATCGCGGGATTTTTGGGGGGTTTCCAGCGTCATAGAGTCGCGTGTGTGCAACAGCTCCCTACGCTACTGGTGTGACTTGTGTGACATAACTTGGACAGGTCGTCATTCCCGCCGTACATCCTTCGCCATACAGAGCTGCCCACAGCGTCTCTCATCCCTGCGTCCCGTTCCAACAACAACCAGTGCGTGCCCTGACTGCCCTTTTTTTTTTCAGTTTCTCATCCCTCCCAGCTAGCCGTCTACTCACCTCACTTCTTCCAGGCAAGATCCGTTTTACAGATGTTGTCGGTTCATAACTCACTCTTCGCGTGTCCGGAGTACCCCCATCCTCGTCGAATTCCGCGGTCAAGCTCCCACACTCCAGCTCCACCGGTCGAAACTCCGTTTCTCCGTCTATTCATCCCCGCTTTCATGCTCGCACCGAAGGTCATCTACGACGATACATGCTCGAACATGTCATGGTCCATCGTCGCCTAGGGAATGTTCCAGCTGCATGAGACCAACCTGATGGAGAGGGAGATGTGCCAGTATCTCGAATGGGAACTCGATGTCGACCCCGTGACCCTCAAGGAATTCGAGGAGATGATCCACAGAGGTTTCGTCGGCTCAGCTCCCTACCATACCTACGTACATCTTACCTTCGACCAAGAAGTCCACACGCCGCCGACTGCCAACCCGTTCGCCGCGGCCCAAGTACCCTGTTCCCGTACAGGCAGAAGCACCCATCGCCTCCCAAACCCGCTTACCCCTTGCCAAATCCATCGGCGGCGTACATCACTCCCCACCACTCCGGTTACGCTGTCCTCACCGTCCTCGCCCGAGTGCCACTGGTCATTTCTCGCCCACGCTGTTTTCAATCGCGCGCCCCCCGTTCCTCCGTTGTTCTTGCCATGTTCACTGGAGCTCCATTGCCCGTCACACGCCGTCGCTCGTCTGGCGCTCACTGGTCGCTCCTGCCGTCTTGGCTCACTGTCATCCTCGCTATGTTTCTTTTTTTTAACGCCGCTGCTCACTGACTACTCCCGCTCTTTACTCGAGCACAGCGGTTATTGGTCTCTCCCCACTGTGTTTAGCTGAGCACCGACGCTTATTCGGAGCTCCTGGTGATCATCCATACACTTACATGTAATCTATACAATAATATAAAATTTTGTCGTCATCATCATCGTCCTGTTGCACACACGCGACTCAAGATCGTGCTGATATTGAGGGGTTTGCAGTACACATGTAGGTAGTAGGAACGCGGCGCGCTCGATAGGTAGAACGCGGCGCGTGGTGTGATCAGCGCGGTGCGCGGCGTAAGTAAACGCGGTGCGTAGTGTGAGAAAACGCGGTGCGCGGTGCGCGGAACGCGGTGGGCAATATTTGTGCACTTGTTACGCCATAGGCAGCACGGTGACAAGATGAGCTGATGGTCGAATATGGCTTGAAGAATAATTGGGAATTCAAATGCAATCTCTTCCTCACGACCCCTGTTCATAGTTCTATTGGGAGACCGTAGTCCGAACTTGAAGTTCAACGGATGTTATCCTCTACTCAATGGGTTGTCGCAATTGCGTTTTCCGTCGTTGTCCCATGATAGCACGTTCGACTCAACTTTGGCGACCACTCAGCGCTCAGCAAGCACTGAGCGTGCACTCGCCGAGCGCGCGACATGCTCTATCGACGGTAGCCTCTTAACGCAACACCTCATAGTGGTCACTAGCGACACATTGAGACAGGCGACTGCTCGGATGGGGGTCATCGTATGCATCGAGGGTCTCCAAGCCTAGATCAAGTCTCTGGGGAAACTCTTTTCAGGTGCGTGCTGCGTCTGTCCGGGACCAGAGTCCGGTATTGTTCCACTCGCAGACACTGAGAAGTCGAAACCCTGGTGCACCCAACATGTTCGCAACTCTATGCGACATCGCGTTTTCCGGCACGCTCCCGGTGCGTCCTCTTCGCCTCGCACCGTCACTCCAAACGCACCCGCACTCGGTACTTAACCCTGAACCCGAGATGCGTTCAACTTGCCGTCCGCACAGCGCCTAACCCCGAGGTCCAAACATCCGCGTTCGACAGGAATCACTTCTTTTACCCTAACTCGCCTGCGGGGTACCAGTTCACGCAGCGGTGTGGTGAGTGGTGTGTTCCTTTTCGCTTCATACACGCACGTGCGTGGTTATGTGTTCCATGCAGCCACTGGTTATCTGGACTTGTCGTCGCTCGGGATCAGATGTGGGTGACGTATGATAGGCAACCACAGTTTCGCGCCACCAAAAACTGGCCATGGCGTGTGGCAGCCGCTTTCTGCCACCTGTTTGAGAACGCCACAGAAGTTCGACTCGAGAGCTGAATCCTATCAGGTTCGCCTCTTCGTGTTTATAAGTAAGGTAGATGTTGTTCGAATCTGACCAACATCACGTGCAATTATAGCAGAGTGTGGATGGTCAAAATCCAATAACAATCCAGTCATGTGTTATTCAAACGACTTCTACCTTACCTTTTATCATGCTATCAGCGTCTCTCGATCAGTGCTACGCTCGTGCTATCAGAGTTCTTCCCAAGATGCCAGATTGAACAGTGATGGGAAGCAGTTTACGTGACGAGTCCCAAACAACTTCTTTGTTGCCTCACACTCCCTTGGAACCTCTTGGAATGTGCTCTGCTCACTGCGGGTTGTCCCGCAGATTCGTTGGGACGGGGTCGATGCGAGGTTCCTGTACCTGGTAACCTTCCAAGATTTGATAATGTGAGGTAATACTCCGCTTGAACTGTGTCCATTGACAGACGACCTACGGGCCAGTTCCAGTTTTCACGTGTTGACGTGATAAAGTGATAGCGACTCATTACGCATCCGCATCCGTTCGTTGCTACTATGCCAATCTCCGAGTCATAGTCACCCTGCTAGTGTCAAACCATCCCGCTGTCAACCCTTTTGATTCTACACTGCAAGATTGTCAATCCACACTCTAAAACTGATCTGGTTTCCGAGGTCGGATGTCACTAGAAGCGTCCCATAGGCTGAGCATTCCAATGACAGGAGGCAAGGTTGATTCATAGTATCAATGTCGTGAGCATCTGCTAATCGGTATTTCATCATCCACCTTTACAAAACGTGGAGGCATTTGACGACCCTATCTCATGATGATGACCTTGTCCATAGAATACCCGAGAGCTGTGGTCGGACAATGGCTGCAAAATCGAATAAGAGTCGGCTTAACTGAAGTGGATATTTCTGACGAGATGTTGACGTTTGATCGTGTTTCAGCATGGCGCCCGTACTGACGTTTATAAAGCCCTCTTTTGAAAGGGGTAGTAAATTTGCGTTATGTTGTCCTTACTTGCAATTTTCTTTCACCATGCATCTATTGAGACCATCTCTTCTGCGCCTCAATCCGTGCTAATAAGCGTTCAGCAGACAAACTATGCGATCCGTATGTTCATCCTCACTGGTTTGGAATTAATGTCACAGTATCATAGTTGCAATTCTTATCGTGCTTGGATACGATCATGGTGAGCCATAGCATGCAGATTCGATTCCAATGCAAAGCACTAACATCTAAGTCGTCAGTCCTTACATTTTCAAAAGAGGTGTGACACCAGATCCTCCCTGTCGTCATGTTGAAATTTCCCATGACTGATGACCCGTGTAGATAAACTATATCTGGGTCAGAAGTCGAGCATTTATTGAAGTAGCCATTCATAACAGAAACCACAGAGCAAACCGTGGACTTTGGTGTCGTTCCTGTTCATTCTCGTGTGTATCGAGCTTGCTCCGCACAGTTGTCCTACTCTCAGTAGACTAAATGCTGGCATAGGTTCGATATGTTGGCCTTTATGGTTTCATGTGCGTCTACGGTTATTGCATGGCACATGCAGGATGCTCACTCCAAATAATTAGCATCCCGAACATGTGTATGTCTCACCTCACAGCATGGTATTAATTGATAGATAACACTACCGGAAGTAGGAACTAGCTCCCTGCTTGGCCTTGCCAGCGACGAGGTACGTCTCCTGTGGTGTAGAGGACACGTCAGATGTCTACATTCATTTTTTCACAGAAGTATGCATTTATATTCATATGGGGCACAACTATTGATGTTTATTACACAGTTGTGAGCATGTGCGCATGAGTTCTACTTATTCTACTCACTGTTCGAAGGTAAAGTAAAGGCACTCTTCATGGCGTGGTCATTTGTCGTCTTTCTCGGTGCTGCTGATTGTGAGTTACTCTGTCTCATCCTCGAAAACTCTAACGACCCGGAGACTGCAGCTGCAATGATGCTCCGTGTATGGGCAGTGTATGACCGATCAAGGCTAGTCCTGGCTCCCCTTGTCGCACTCTTTGCAGCGGAAATGATATCCACTGTTTTGGTTGTCGTTGTCTACACCATTCCAAGCAATCAGTCAGGTGTGTCGTTGCTGGTTACATGGAGTATTGCATTAACCTGACTGTCCCACAGTGACCACCATGAAGTTCTTCAATGTTTCGGCTTGCTTTGTGGCACCTCGTGTCTCGCATATATACTCGCAAGTGTCCATCATATTGGAAATGACACACAGTGCAGTGATGTGTACTCTTGTGATTGCCCGGTTCATCGCGCACTCGCGCGAGATGTTCCGTGCAACAAAGCAGTGGAGACTGAATCAATACATGCACTTGCTGACCAAGCAGGGTATTCTTTACTTCCTCGCGTATGTCCATCAGCCTGATAGCTCCATCGAAGCTCACGATTACAACTCGAGCTGACGGTCTGCACAGCTTCTTCCTTGCATTCATCTTGGATGTATTGATCTACTTTGGAATGTTTCCATCGGAAGTATGGCAAATGATAGTGTGGCTCATCATAGAATATGTGCCCATGTTGGTTGTGGCGCCTCGATTCATCCTCAGTATTCGGGAATTGCATGCGCGGGACCTTGCAGGATGTGGAAGCGAGATCGACACTGGGTTTGGCTTGTCGCACAGTCACACAACTGTGGACACGTCCATCGTGTTCAAGGACGTTGAGCAGGGAATCGAAGAGATAGGTAGACTTGAATTTCGGGTATAATAGCACTTAGTACATAGAAGTTCGCTTGGTCCCTAGTAATCCTTTTTGCATGATCGTATCCTTTTATGATGCATGCACGAACATAAGTTATTCAAACAATGGGCCCACTCTCTTGCGATGATCGTGAGCGGTGTGGTGTCTCAACGATATCATCACCAGCAAGTCAACGCCTGCGCCTCGTTGACGGAACAGTGATACATCTTATGCACTCTCTGATGATCTTTAGGTGTCGCTCTGCCCGCTCGCCGCTCGGGACGGAGTCTGACTCGAAAGCTGTGAGCCTGGCGGGTGGGAAATCTTGTGGGCGCATGTGCCCGGCAGCCGGAATGGCCAGGGAGTGATGCACTTAAATATCGGCATCTCTTGCCAGCCATTAACTTGAACCGTCTACGTGGGGGAGGATGACGGTGTGGCGATTGGGAAATGACCGACGGGTCGAATCTACAACGCAGAAGCACAGTCTCCAACACTGCGGCGAGGAGCGCTACAGCCTGATTTTACCGTGGGTCGTTCGCGAGATGAACAGGCTGGGGCCTTCAAGTTGTAACCCAGTTCTTGTCGCTCTGGCTACATGCTTTGCCGACAAGAAACCGCGCCAGGATCGCAAGCACAGATTTCACCGCCTCCTCTTTGTGCCAGCCTTCTCGTCACAAACCTCTCGTCAAGGGGGCGCTACCCGACCGCCGCCCTTCCCGGGTCGTTTAGGGATTTCCATACCGCTGGTATCAGATAACCGAGATTACGGGCCTCGGATTCTCGGCGCTGGCGGAGTTGGCGACTGGGCTGCGTGAGGCATCGCAGAAGGCCGCGGTGTTTTGCGGACCATGCCGGCACTGCTACCGAGTTGTAGGGACAACGACAATCTCATTTTCAGGCTGTAAGTATCATGCACGGAGCAGGAATGCGTGCCTCTACGTGATGCCCATTGGTTCGTCTTCAAGTTAAGACTCGAATATGAGGTGGGTATGTCGGATCTCTCGATGCGATGGGTGAGTGCATAAAGTTAACACTTGATGCTTGCTATATCGCTGTTCAGGTCAGGTCGTTCGTTGGTCGGAATGGGAGCATGAAGCAAGCGCGGGGAGCTATGGCTCTAGTCTTCTTTCAAGGTTCTGCTTGCCTTCTCGCCTGAAGGTAGGTGCCGCGCAATGGGTTATACTTGTCACTGACTAGCACCACGGTGCAGGGAGTATGGACAAAAGATTCAGGATGCATTTCTAGTATTGCCCTGTGAGCGCATGTAATGGATGGTGATTGATTCCCGCTTCTGGAACGCAGCTTTCGCGGGCTCCACGGTACTTAGATATGGATGCTTGATGTCAATGACGCCGTGGCGGCATTTGGAGATCTGCTTGCCACACGAAACGGTTTGTGTGGCTTTACAATTTACCACCCATGCGCCGAGGTTGGCTTACTCTGGCATTCATTTGTATCCGCCGCTGGCCCAAACCATGACCCATGCTTGTTTCTATGTCCGGCTGGGCATCCAGTTCACCGCTAATGACACATGCTGTAAGACTTACCGATCTGATCGCGATCCGACGCTCGTCAAGACAAGTACTGTGAAGGAATTCAGTCTTCGATAACACCCAAGTAGAGCTCCGAACCGCTCTCTTAAAAACCGTCGGAAAAGGCAGAATTCAAAAGAGAAAATAACCTGCTCCTGCTCCTTTCCCTCACTGGCGACCACACGCTAATTGAGACCATGACCACCGCGCGGGCAGAAACTCGAGAGTATAACTATACGACTCGTATGTCCATTCTTATTTGAAGGGGAGTATTATCACAACTTGATGACAGTCATAATCCTTACGGCCCTTGTATACGATCATGGTGAGCTACAAGTTTGATTCGAGAAGGGCTACAATTTTCTCTGTCAGTTCTCGCGTTTTCAAGAGAGGTACGGTGCTGCATACCACCATTATTGTGCGGTCTTCTTGACTGAATATTTGTGTAGATAGAACATGTCTGGGTCAGTAGTTAATGATTTCCGAAGACGAGTTCCCGACAGGCCCACAGAGCAAACCTTGGACCCGGATGACACTGCTGTTTCTTATCGTATGTGTCAAGCTTCTTTGCGCAGTTGCTGTGCCCATTGTGAGCTGAGCGCTGCAGGTTCGTTATGTCGGCCCTTACAGTTATACGTGAGATTTTGTCACTGCTACACAACATATATTGGATACTGACATGGCTGGGTATTCAGGTTTACGGTTATATGTATGTCTTGCTTTGGTGCAGCATTTACTGTAATCATGATCCTGCCATAAGTGTCAAGTGGCATTATGCCAGCTAATGGAAAGGTGCTTCCTCTCTGACGCTAATGAACCAGCTACCACTGATTATATTTTCAATAGAGCTGTGAGCACATTCTACAGCGCCTTTCCACTGATTTTATTTACAATCCCAAGGCGAAATATTGTTTGTCTTCTGGCAATGGGTGTGTCCTCTCTTTCTCGGTGCAGCAGATTGTGCGTCGATGTTCACCGACGTTCCAAAAGCAAAAGTTAATGGAATTGCAGTCATAATGATTCTTCGTGTATGGGCAATGTACAATAGATCAAGGCCAATCTTTGCTGTTCTCGTTTCGCTTTTCTCACTGGATGTCATCTCCGCTATTCTGGAGGCTGTCCTCGAGAGTGTTCCTAAGAACTTGACAGGTGAGCAGATAGTACCGACTCAATAAACTGCACACTATACTGACCACATGTGATAGCAACCACTCTACCCGACTCATCCATTTGCTGGATAGACATCAATGTTTCGTACATTTGGTTTGAAGTGCCCATCATTTTACGAATGGTGTATGGTGCAGTGATATCCACTTTTGTGATTGTCCAATTCGTGAGGCAGTCCCTTACGATGTACCGTATAACAAAACAGTGGAAACTGAACCGGTACATGAACCTACTCCTCAAGCAGGGCATTATTCACTTCTTTGTGTATGTCTGTCTCATTTCCCGAGCTCGTAACCAAACCGATCACAAACCGAACTAATGGTAAATTTCGCTCGCAGCTTCTTTCTCGCCGAGTTGATCAACGCGCTGCTCTACCTGGGAGTAATTCGAACGAAGGGATGGCAGACGATGCCATTGGTCGTCCTCGAATATTTACCTATATTTCTAGTGCCACCTCGATTCGCCCTTAGCATTCGAGAGTTGTACGCACGAGACCTTCGGGGCAGATATGAGGGCGGAATCGATGCCGGGTTCGGCTTGTCAACTGGCTGCGACCCTGTCTGGTCGATGATCGCATTCGCGTATGTTGAACAGGAGGGTGTCGAGATGATTCCGACAGAGGGCAGGACCCAGACAGAGTCAGACGTGAGCCAGCGGGTGGAGGTATAGCATTGGGTGTTTCTTGTCATGATACTTGCTTGTGATACGTTCGAGCGTGTAGAATCGGGTTAATCTTCTTGGAGAACAGAAGTAGGATGCCGGGTGATTGATCCCGTGGGTCATCTCTGAGGTATGCGGGCAGCTGGAATCCTTCGACGTGTCGATGTCCGTTCTTTGTCGACGAGTGGAAATGAACATGCTGGATTTCTAAGACCTTTGTGGTGCTCAGTGGAGTGTAGTGCATCTGAGAAGGGGTCGGGTGGTACGTTAGTAGACCTGCTACAAAAAGTATTCCTGCCCCTGAACCGATATAATTAAAGCGGGGCGGATGCAGAGGGTATGCGGTTGGGGTCGTCGTGCGGCGTTCTCGCCGGGACGCAGCGCACCGACCGTGACGTGGCCCGTCGGCCGTATTGAAAAGCGAGACTTGCATACCTAGACCTGCATGCGCCAATCGTTCCCCGTTCGCATCTGTTCTAAAATGCTTGTCCGCTTGCGCTCCGAGCGCAAGGTCGCGGTGCCGGTCAACTAGTAGTATGTATACATACCTAGTAACCTTCACTGCCATTTTTGTCGCTCATCAGGCCCACTGACGTCTACTTTATTGCCGGCGGGCTTTTAATTGAACCAGTGTGTGCTGGCATGGCCAACGAATGTTATTTCGTGTCGTGTCAGGACTCGAGCTCCAAGGGGACCAGGGTTTTTTTAATGAAAGTCTTCATCGTTTGCACAACTCCGACACACAAATCTGGCAAACGCGCCATGCTAACTTAAACTCTGTTTCCCCCCTCCCTTCCCCTGCGGGACACTGCCAAATCCTTCTCGCCGCCGTTCAGCATGTAACCACATCTTGACGCTGTATGCATATGATGGCGGTCTTCACTGTTCTGCCCGTGGGACGAACTTCGGAATGTCATGTATGAGTGACAACTTCGTCGTCGTCGCTAATGTATAACGAACCAGGCGCGCAGGTAGACTGGAACGAATGATCTGGGAATGCTCTATGCCTCCCGCGGACTCCACGGCGGATGTCGATGTGCATGCGCGACCCAGGGTTGGTCATTCATGTCACGGGATAACCTCGTGCTTTCAGTGCTCGACGTTAGTAATTTACCACTCATCAATATTCCTAGGCGTTGCTGCCTTCGGCGCATTAATATTGTCAATCAACACCGAAGACACCACACCCACTCTGATAGAAGCCCGTCATCGGCCCATCAACGAAACGGTCGATTGTTGCCGGTGTGGTTACCATTTCAATCCGCTAAGCTGCGTGAAGACCCAGGCTCGATTTCCGATCTTTGTCTGGACCGTTAATACAGGAAATGCAGTACCAGCTACCGGGCATCGAGTATCAAATGGTGACGTGTGAAAACGGATTGGACGATCTGGTCGCGATTCGCCTCACCTTGCGTGTGGTGATTTTGTAACCCACAAGTACGTACCGCTCCCTTATAAAAACGCTGCCATTTTTTGAGAGGCGGGGCAAAAATCCACCCTGTCTGGCACTCATCAATACTATGTTTTCCGCATCGACAGACGCACCGCAAAACTACGCAGTTTGTGTGTCCGCTCTCGCTTGCAGTGGATTTTTGTCATAACCATACCAGTTGCAATCCTTGCCGCCCTCGCATATGATCATAGTGAGTTACGAGCTCTGTTCCAATGTCAATTGCCGACTCTTCACCGTCAGTCCTTACATTTTCGAAGGAGGTATATGCCGCAACCTCTTGTTTGTACACGCGAGGCTTTTCTGACTAGAATATCCATGCAGATAGATTACATCTGGGTCGGTGGTCAATCACTAACAAAGCCAATGTGTTACTGATAGCATCATAAGTAGAGCCAACCCTGGACATCTGTGACGTTGCTTTTTGTTCTTGTATGTCTTGAGTCTGCGTGTGGTTGGTGGTGCAACCCAAGTAAAGCCAGCTGAGCACTGTTATAGGTTCGATATGCTGGCCTCTATGGTTTCGTGTGAGTTTACAGCCATCACGCACCACGTACTTAAAGCTAACTCAGTTGGGTGTTCAGGATTCCATTTATATGTATGTTTTACTCTCAAGTACAACGTCAGCTTATCGATGATGCTGGTGTAAGTGATGAGCAGCATCCTTCCCGTCAGTAACAAGGTATTTTCACTTCATATTGACAGACAACTGTACTGAATTCTGTGATCACAGAGCTGTGAGTGCCCGCCACGTTTGCTTCCAGCCTATACTATATGGTCCCAAGGTGAAATCGTGTCCGTCTTCTTGGTCTGGACATTTCTTCTCTTTCTTGGCGCAGCCGATTGTGAGTTGTATGTTTCACTTGAAAAAG
>JBBPMC010001371.1:0-11374 GCA_038090115.1 Strobilomyces echinocephalus | reverse complement strand
TACAAACAGTAGAATAGTATATAAGGGACACCCCCAGCTCGATGGAGGACCCAGTCTTGTCCTCCTGGAGTTTCCTACCCACCTGTAGGTCCCCCAGCTTCAAGGCCACCATCTTGTACCCACTGGTTGATTGGTCCTTAGGTGGGCTAGTCGTTTCACTTTACCCCCTGTGCTGCGCTTCTTCTGCTTTTTCAAGCGAGCAGTCAGGGACTGCCCCTTCATCGTGGCTCGCGCACGGTGTTGCATGAACTTCATGCAGGCCTGCTGGTTGGGCACGGGCCCCCACTTGATGCGAGCTTTAGATCGAGTCATCTACCTTGAACTTAGTAGCAACCGATAGGGAAAGCAGGAAATTGACTCACCTTGTGAGACGGGAGCGTTGACAGATCGCGTAGCACGTGACCGCATGTGTGTTGCTGATTTGGATCTCCGCATATCCAGTCTCCTCCCACGTTGCTCTCCATCCAGCTTAGGTCGGTTTACTTTTACCAGTCCACGCTCGTCTAGTTCAAGGCAGCCTTCTTCCTTTAGGTCCTCAGAGCGAGCAGCGTCGTCAACGGCAGTGGGGAACCATTGAAGGTGTGTCATAGATTACTGTCTCTGGCTGACGTTCTTCCCAGATTTCCTTCATCATCCTGGGCCCCAGGGGTTTCACGCTGGCGAGAGTGGTTGCACAGGTTGCTGTGTCCCTCTCGCCGTTTCCCGTCTCTTAATGGCGAGTGGTGGCTTCGGGGGTTGCCCCGTCCCCTTCGCCATCCTTTTGGACGCGAGGACTCAGCGCTGGCGGGAGTGGTTGCGCAGGTTGCTGCGTCCCTCTCGCCGTTTCCCATCTCTTAACGGCGAGTGGTGGCTTCAGGGGTTGCCCCATCCCCTTGCCATCCTTTTGGACGCGAGGACTCAGTGCTGGCGAGAGAGACTACCTCGCACTGTCCAACTAAAGGCACGGTCTTAAGGACCATAAACACGATATATATATATATATATCCTGATAAGATGCAGCGAGGTCGACGGACGATCGGTGACAATCAAATCAACTGCTTGGTCGAAGGGAGAACATAGTTCGGATACGGAACAGAGCCGACAAAACCTTTCTGGAAAATGCCTTTGCACTTCTTCAAAGTGACGAGGTTGACGTTAAGCTCCCATTTGGGGGATCCTCTGACATTCGAGAGCCCAAGATAGAGGTGACGGAGGGCGCTGGGGTATGGGAGATTTGAGGTGTTGCAGCATGATAGGATGCAGCCGAGGGGACGAATGAGCAGCGGGGCTCCCAGTGGAAGCGATTGGCGGGTGTTGGAACCCAAAAAGACACTGTGGAGGCGATCTTGCCTGGATGACGTGGGCTGAGTAGATGGGGATTTAACCGACAGCTGGGAGGGGTGAATTGGTTGCTGCTGGAATGGGACACGGGATGGGAGACATGAGCAGCTCTGTACGATGAAGGGTGTATGGCCGGAACAGGACCGTGCACGGTAGGGGTCAGCGACACGGATCGTGGACTGATGCACGTGTAGCCACGTTTGGCGTTGAGACGGACGAGTTTAACGGTGGGATTGTCATCTATGGACTGCCACTCGCCAGTCTCTTCTATAGGAGTGAGACAGGTATCTAAAAGGCGCAGACTCTGGCTTTGGTACATCGGAACACGAAAGACATAGACTTGTCTAGAACGATGAAAAAGAAACTACATACATGTACTGTGAACTCGAGCAGTTGAATGCACGAGAGATGACCATGTATCAGGCCGTTAAGGGCCCACACCTCCATTTGAGCTCGCCAACTTGAACCAGGAAAAATGTTAAAAAGAGAAAAACCACATATATGGATCATGCACTCAAGCAGTTGAATGCACAAGAGATGACCATATCATATCGGGCCATTGGGGGCCCACATTCAAACTTGCCAATTCAAACAAGGGAGAACGACAGACGGGCTCTAGTCTGAGTGTGATGGAAGGTTTACCTGTCGCGCTTTGCCAGCTGGTGTGAGACTTTCTTGGCGAGCTGGGCCTTGCTGCATATTGGAAAGTGTGATGCTCGACTGCCGACTTTGAAGGGGGTGGCTGGGTCTGATGCCATGACTGGGGAGCATTTGATGCTGCCAATCATCTGACTGGCCCACAAATGGAGAGATGTGAGCGTCGGGGTACATCCGCGAACCTTCTGCGTGGGAATAGAAGCCGCCATAAGCACCTCGATAGCAGTCATCAGGGTGGTACCCTAACATCTCGAAGTATGGCGTTGATGCCGGCATTACACGGCGCATGTCCATCCCCTGTTGAGGGTGTAACATCCCTCTCTCATTCTGGAAAGGGAAAAATGTAGGCTGCATCGCACATAAAGCTTGAGATGAATAACCACCGCCCACTTGCTCATATCCAAGATTCTCACCAAGACTGACAGCAGGGGGCAGTAGAGAGGGCACTGGGGATGGTAGCGGAGGTGCTGGTGGAGCAGATTGAGTGGGTTGGAAAACGTCGACAGAAGACAGCTCGGATTTAATAAGGTGCTCTCCAACAGACTAAGTGGTGTGGGAGACCTCAACAGAAGTGCGTTCAGACTTAATGCAAGGCTCTTCCAGGGGTGCCAATGCAGGTAAAGCTTCTGCCAGTGGGGTAGCTTCAGCAGGTTGAGAAAGCTCTAGGGATTTATTGCGCTTGGGAGAAGGGGACGGGGGAACAATTAATTGTTCTGATGCGCTGACAAGTCCTGGCAACGCTGCCGGAATGATAGGGCGCAATGTAGTACTGGTAGCTTCTTAGCAGCATTAAAGTCTGTCAGATCGCGTGGCAAGTAAACAATGTCTTACATACCTCCCGCACTAAATATGTCGTCTATTACCACTCCTGCTGGTGGCAATTGGGATGTCGACGCTTGTATTCGTGTCAGTAGGGACTTAGCCTATCAAATGCAAATAGTACCTTTTACGGTTTGGGTTTCCGTCTCGGTGTCCGACACATTGACCCATTCGACACGCTTGCATTTCAGTTTCTTGATCAAGGTTGGCTTCTTGAGGATATTACTCGGCAGCAGGGGTTTCTTCGCCTTACACTTATGGGACTTGCCATCAGCTTCATGGTAATCTTCCTTCTGGGCTTTTCTGGAATGCATGGCAGCGCACAGATAATCGACGATGCTTGTTGCTTCCACATCACTTGAATCCAAAACAAATAAGCCCTTCTCTGTCATAGCCTTTTTGCGTCGTGGCATGTCTGATTTTGATTTTTTCGCAGGAATAGCACGACTGTCATCGCTGCTACTCTCGATGATGATGGGGTCACCAGCATTAACAGGTCTCGCAGGAATGACATGAGCACCATCATCACTGCTGCTTCCGATGACAATGGGATCAGCAGCAGTGGCCCTAGGTTTGTGGGCGGGTTTTTGCTTGATTCGGATAGCAGCCGTCGAGCAGGGAGGAAGGCGATTAGGGCCGTTGTAGTCAATTGTTCCATTGCCGTACATCTGCAGAGCTTTGGGATGTTGACTGCTGGCAGGTGGAGCACCACCTATGACTACTGGAGCACTGAACTCAGAAAGCGCACCTGTACATTATCAGTGATGAGTCGTGACGGGCAATTTGAGTTACTTACGTCGCTCATCCCACTCAGCTAATTTTATTACGGTGATTTCGCCATCACCGAGCACTTGGTGGAGGCGACGTCGGTCGCTGTGAGTTAAGTTGGCAATCCCCTTGGTCCTTGCACCAGGATGACGAAGCTGACCTGGCATCAAGACACCATTGGGCCAACCTCTCATGACGAGCCCTTGCGTCGTGAGAAAACTGAGAAGTGTTGCCCAAGGGAAGTTACTGCGCTTGAACTTCGAAACATCGCCACCTGCTGATTCTGATGTGATGCGTAAGTAAACTTCTAAATGACTGAACATGTACTTACGAATCAGGAACATGAGCTTGTCCTTGATGTACGTCACAATGCTATCACCAGCATCAGCGGTGTGCTTGTCGGGGTCTTCCGTGACCTCTGACGACGCTCTGGGCCCATTGCCAGGCACAGCCAACGTATTGGTATTTTCCCCCGATGGACCCCCATTCTTGTCGAACGCCTCGCTGACCGCTTCGAGGGAAACATGGTTACTAGCACGAACAGTTCGTTATCGTGTCCTTTCAAACGTACAAACTGGACTTACTAGATGTGTGCCTTGAGATGACCAATTATCATAGTTGGATTGGCACGACAGCGAGTTTCAAAAAACTGCAACAAAGATTAGAACGTATAAAAACATTCAAAATGAGGCTCCCTTACCGTAGTTGCACCTGTTGTTGTATGAGTAAATCCCATAGAGGCGTCTTCGTTTACAACACTACCACACACGACAATGGCAGCTTCGAATCCATGTCGTGCAGACTCGCTATCCAACTAAGATACATATATATATATTAGGCCAAAGAATTTGATGGAAGTGCTATATGATACATACCATGGTAACCATGCGCTTCCTAAGCTTATTGAAGGTCTGTGCACGTTGAGTGATTGTCTGGGTTGAGGCCTGGCCGCTCTTGACCTCGTCATAAAGCTCAAGGATCTCTTGCCAGCTCTCCACATTCTCCTCTTTGAATTTCACATATAGCTGCCGACGAACGGTGGGTGTAACTGACAACAGTCAGCAAGCAGAGACACAAACTAAGGGAACAACGCATACGTGGAGCATCCACCGGGATACCAAGCCATTGCCGCTCTTGTTCTTTGTGTTTCATGGCATACCTTGTATACAGATTCCAGTGGTTTGTACCATTGACGGTGCACCCACAACTCTTGTGCCATCCTTCCAATACCTGCTGCGTGGTGAGCGAGGTTTCCTCAACTAGCTTTGACAGAATAGCTTCAAGTTCGTCATAACCTGAGGCGAGAGTGGAATTGACTACAGTGGTTCTTCGGCCTGAGGTAGGTGTCGAGGGGATGTTGTTGTTCTCCCCATTGGTCGTCTCCTGAGTGGTCGATGTAATGCCGTCGGGCTTGGGGTTGGCGATGGCCACTGCTCCTTGTGCCGATATAGACACCGGAGGGTCAGTAACGACTGTAGTGGAGAAAGTAGGGATATTTGTGCACATAGGAATAGCCGGAGTCGGAGGAATGACGTGCATTGCTGGCAGAGTATACTGATAGGTGTCTTGCTCACATGCCTCATTTGTGGAGGGTGGAAGAGATGGGGTATGACGAGAGCTGACCGTCGGCGCATCAAAGCGATCACAGAACGGTTTCTGAGGAGCCAGATAAATGGCAGTAATCGGCTCTGAGTCTTCAGTTGTGAGTATATTCAGAGACTGCAAAGCAACCGGCACTGTGTCATCTCCCATACAAGCTCGCCGAAGCTCAGCTTGGTGCATCACCACGTCGTCACGAGCTTTCTCACTGGCTTTGATCTGGGTGCAAAGTCGGGTGGGAGTTTGCTGAGGAGGAGGAGAAGGCGGGCGACATCCGCCTCCAGACTGTTCCCCGACATATTTGTCCATGGGGAAGTCTGGGACAGTGCAGTCCTGAAGTTCTGTAGACTCTACAGGAGGTAAGGGGGATTTTGAGCTGCGAGTACGTATTGTAAAAATACCTTCGAGGGAGTTCACAAGGACTCTTTATGAGCTAGAGGTGCGGCACCCCAGAACACCTCATTCCATGCTCAGAACCCCAAAGTGGCTCTACAACATAGACGGCCCCCTTCCCCCGAAAAGAAGAAGCAACGTATGCGCCGTAATCTGTGGATTTGAGGCAGCAGACGATGAGCTTTGATCGGAGATGAGAACAGAGAATATACCTATTGGAGGATTGTAGAAGAAAAAAAAAGGAAGCGACATATGTGCCGCAATCTACAGATTTGAGGTGACAGACGAGGAGAGTTGATCGGAGATGAGAACAGAGGATTGTCCACAGTCCATGGATACGGCTAGACTACAGAAGTAACACATATCCACTGCAATCTGTTAGAGATTACAAATGATGGGCTTCGATTGAAGACGAAAATAAGGTTAATGAATACATTGGTTCGCAGATTGGGACAAGTCCAAGTCCAGACCTCACCATTAATGTTGACCAAACACGCCAGAATACTGCGAACGCTGCACCCTAACTCCACCAAGGATAAGAAAGACAACGAACTCTAAATGAACGCCACTCACCTCACTTTTCGACTGTGCTTCCCCGCCATGTGTCGAGCCCTTCATACACCTGCCTCATTGCCTGTGCCAGCAGAGGAGTCGAAGGCCTGTGAGCTTAGTGAGTACGTTATTCATCTGGAGGGATCAACGTTAAATAGCTGCTGAGCAGCACATCTTACCGAGTTGCTCGAGAGCTTGAGAACCAGCGCCACCATAGCCAATAGTCTTCAAGCGTTGATGCAGAACAACTTGAATGGCGAATCCAAGCTCTCTACTCCAGAGGTGAACCCCACAGGCCCTGTCGACATGTTTGTACCTGGTGCGCTTAGTTGCGATGGCCGCTGGCAGGCCATGTACAATGGCTTCATTTTCGATCTGCCATCTGAAGATCCAACTGGCAAGGTCTATCTGGTGACTCGTGGCCGGCGCGTTGGCATCTTCTCCTCCTGGTATGCTCCATGAACCTCTCACCTTTTTGACTAACTTCTGTCCTTCCTAGCACGAATGCCTCTCCCCATGTAGATAAGTGTAGCGGCGCCATATGCATCAAGGTCGCATCATTGGACAAAGCCATTTTGGAGATGATGGACGCCATCGACAGCAGGGATGCACGCTGGATAAAGTAGTCATAGAAATATAAATATATTCTAGTTTGTGAGCACTTGAATCTCGAATGGTCAATGAACTCGTACCATACATGCCATCTACCTCCATGGCACATCTTCGCATTGGGGACCTCTGGGCGCTGACAGGTTTACGACTCTACATCAACAGAAGCGCATGCATATGTACCTTTGTCCACCCTTGCAAACTAGCTCTCAACCTCGCACGGCGTGTGTGATCCGAGGATGGGGTCGCAAAGCATTCAAAGTTCTATACATGAGTCAGTACAGTTGGAATTGAATAGCGTTGAGGAGGTATTGAAATCTCTATCAGTAGCAAACCGAACCACCTACTTTTTCGCCATGTAATTTCGACTAATCTTTTCTGATCTTCAGATCGAACGACACGAGGGTCGCAGCGGAACACATGATGAGGGACAGTGTGTGACTTGTTACAGGGAGCAATGATGGGCGCGAGGAGAGGGCCAACAGCAACCTTTCAAGCGAAGGGGATGTTCAATCAAGGCAAAGAGACATCCCTCTTGCGGACCCAGATCCTAGCAAAGCGTAGGCTATCCAAGTGTGAGCTGTAATAATGAACGAGCATGAGAAGCAATACAGCTATTTTGATTTTTTGTCACGTCGGGCAAGCGTCGTGTGTCGACGAAAAAAGAAGTGGGTAGCTGAGAGCCATTGATTGTGGCAGTGAGCCAAAACACTCATACATCCCAACGAGTCTCGGAGACCTTAGACTCATCCTCGCATCCAAACGATTGCCACGATGTGCCCAGGAATCGATTTGCCAGCCCCACTCGCCAAACTGCCACTGCCGATCTCGAAGTGGTATCTGTCGTCCTTACCTGTATACTCAGCTTCAGTGGTCTCAACGTTGTATGTAATTCCTCCAGGCACCCATATTTCCTCACCCAGCCGCCTCTTCACAATAGCACTCCGCTCAGTCCACTTAGTTCATGGTTCAACCCTCCACACATTCATTTCCCTATGGTTACCCCTCATCACATGCAAGGGTTCGTTGGCAACCCTACACCTCTGTTCCCTCTACTCATTGCCACTCGCCTTTTTCGTTACCCCAGCCTCGACTTCTTCTGTCTGACCGCTTTTTCTCCAAGCCCGACCGTCCACACCATACCCCTCCGAGTCATCCACCCCGTAGGTCCAAACTCCGCGACTTTCAGAAAGCAAAGTTCGCCCTCAGTCTCATCGGTGAGCCAACTGCTAATTCCTACTTGACTCACTTGTTTATTTTTTCTCCTGTGACCAAGACCAAACTGTCAAATCGTTATGCGATATATGGCCTCAACAAGACATACCCGCCATCTTCCTCACATCAGGCTGTCCAACGATCTCACCAGTTATCGGTTCGGATCACCCTCGAGTTCCCAACACACCCCACCCAATCTCCTGTAAAGCTCATCTCCCCTCCCCAGTTTCCCCAACAACACAACCAACTCCGTTTACATCACCCATTCAATCTTATTCTGCCCAGCCCCTCCAGCGCGTGGATCGTTTCGTGACTGCACTGATGAAAGATTTTGTCCACGAGGTCCTACGTCGCTCTCGGACTTCCAGAACAGTGCTACAAACAGCACTATGCTACCTGGAAGCCATCCGCTCCAAGATTCCGGACCTGGTTCGGAAAGAGAAGCAAGACATCTCGCTTTCTTACCCTGTGGCATCGGACAACGATTGGATATTCCAAGGTGAGGTTGGCGTTGAATGCGAAACTGACCTCGGCAGTCTGGCTCCATGTAATTCGTCGTCTTCCAACAGTCTAGTTGCTACAGTATGCATCCATCTGATTCTCTCTGAAGTGGAGGCCTCGTTCTCGACGGAACCGGATTTGGATACCCCCAAGGCACTGACACACGAGTTAAAGTCAGAGAATATTTCTCTCCCTCCTCTTCCGCCTCTCCCCTCCCCGCTTCTGTGTCCCCGCCACGCTTTCCTCGCATCCCTGATTTTGGCATCAAAATTTATGCAAGACCACTGCTATTCGAACCGAGCATGGGCCAAACTTTCCGGTCTCCCGCCACGCGAGATTGGCCGATGCGAGCGTGCGCTCGGAGAAGCACTTGAGTGGCATCTTTGGGTCGGTAAATTGCCTGCAGCGCAATCCGCCTCTGGATGTGCTCTCAACAAGTGTAGGAGCGAGAACGACATCCGATTTTGTGGATACTCTACTGTAACACATGCGACTAGTGACATGGATCCATCACCGCTCCCTGATTAGAAGAAATCTTCTTTGAAGAGGTCTGCGACGTTACTGCCTGGGAACACATACTTCAAAGGCTCGCGAATGGATGGGTCCGATGATACGAGCCCAATAACTTACAGCACTAGCCTGACCCCAGGCCTCAGCTATTCGCCAACTCCAACAGAATCCTCGCTTGGCGATCAAACCGTGCAGATGAACTCATTCATGGGCGTGTGTACACTGCCACCCAGTCAGTTTGCCACCTTTGTTGGCGCGCAGGACGGCAAGGCGTTGGCAATGTTGTCCGTTTCACTGTATGGTTCATATGTGTATGGGGGCTTTCAAGATGTTGCTCTACCGTCACATTCGCAAAGCATAGATCTGCATTATCTCGTGTCGTCTCATGACAACTGAGGGCAGGGGATTTGAAGGAGTGGGATTCTTAATCTTTTTGTTCTTACTACCCCATGTCGCCTTGACGTACTACTTGGTTATTACTACTAGTAACGTAGATATAACCTACTACTTCAGAGTGGTTTGTACGTTAGAGGATTGGTCGTTGTGGTTGCTAGGGCAGGTTGATCCGGTGATCGCATCGCATCCAAGTATGGTGCCAATTTGAGTTTGATTCAATTGGGTGGCACATAGCTGGTGTTTTGTCCTCTATTCGTGTTGAATCTTGAGCCAGATGGTTTTGTTTCAAGCGGGTGTGATCTTTTATCGTGTGCTCTAAGTTCATTAGCGTTGTCCTCATATAGTCAGTCTATTGAGTGTGCGGTGCATGATGGACTGGGTTTCCGTCGACTGAACTCAGAACTCTTCCTATGCAGCTGACGCAGTTTCATCGAGACACTTGTATGCTACACTACAACAACACATAAACGGCCAAGGGTGCATAAACGACATGTTCACCTCTCACTCAGTCTCACAGCCTAATTGACCGACAACTGTCCGTGTTTCGAAGACATGACCGCGTTCTTGGTCCAGGGCATGTAAGTTATGATGATGTAGATAATGCAAGTATGAGACTAAGTATATAGTGCCAGAAGCTGGGCATGTCCACCTCCCATAGTCCAGTAGCGTTGTATCCTCTCAACACAGCAGCCACAGTAGCTAAGACCCAGACTCTGCAGTCATATCCATTGGTTTGCAAGGGAAAGGACTGAACAAGGGAGACTTCCTAGTGAATATCTCAACAGAGGGGGGCCAAAGAACTTACTGCAGTCGAATATGCAGTCCACGGTCGGTAGTCGAGTTGAATGTCGTTAGGGTACTTCTTCTTCGCGATGTTTAATAAACGGGTGATCAATATCATTACGTCCTTCACTATGTCAGCTTCAACGAGAAGTCAATTAAAAGTCTAGGCCTTACCGGAACGTCGGAATCCCATGGGTCCTGTTCGGCTAGACTGTCAAAGAGCCGAAGTTCTCGGCGGGAGAAGTCTGTGACGCAGAGTACCCAGTGGTTATCAGGTGCTGGTCTGTGGATAGGAATGATCCAAATATCTTTAGACCAAAATCTCGTTCGCGATGTAACTCTCCATAGCTCATTGTCTGGGGCGTTGCGCCGAATACGTGGGAGTTCATGGGTAGTGAAGTAGCAAGTCGGTGTGCATGAGCCGGTTGGATGTCCGAAAAGAGAAGAGGGATGGATCCATTGATACAGCAGTCGGTAAGGCATGCAGTCGGTGATGCAAAGATCGCGAGTTCATGCTGTTCAAACATGAGGCTGGGAAAGTCATCTTTTGGGGGGCGAGCCCTTGTAACTTCCGAGTTGCAGTTAGTCCGAGTGTGGGCAGGAGGAGGCGCCGGATCGTAAGTGAGGTTCTGTGAGCTCCGTAAATTGATCGAAGTTGGATAACAACATGACACATACCTCGATTTCATCTCGAGTGATCTCCACCGGTATAGTAAGTGGTCTAATAGCTTCATCCTCATCGATGTAATCAGGGGTGTTACGCTTCGCTCCTCATCCAGCCCTTATCGGATGACATCTCAAGGACTTATGGACTTATCTTTCTTTTTCCTCTTATCTAATCTTATCACATCTTATCTTTTATCTTATCACAGGATCAATGGCCATAGCCTCGCCCTCTGATCTCTGCACCACCGTCACTCGTTTCACCCTTTGTTTCACCTCGCGCATAGTGCACCCTTGACACAGCCAAAGGCCTGTGCATGCTTCTCTTCTCTTCCATTCCATCATGTTTCATCTCCGCGTTTCATGAACGCTTCTCATGCTTCTCTTCCATTCTACCCTTCTTCCATCTCACATGTTTCATCTCCGCCCCTTCTTATGTTTCACATTTGATACGCGTTTCAGCCACACTCC
Source organism: Strobilomyces echinocephalus (assembly GCA_038090115.1). Taxonomy (NCBI): domain Eukaryota; kingdom Fungi; phylum Basidiomycota; class Agaricomycetes; order Boletales; family Boletaceae; genus Strobilomyces; species Strobilomyces echinocephalus. The sequence continues at coordinate 118 of JBBPMC010001371.1, read as the reverse complement.
TGCGCCCAAGGGCAAAGGGCTTGGACTATTGTAGACGAAACGCTTATGTAAACCTATATACTCTCTGAATATATAAACCCAGTGAACGTCGACTGGCAACCCCAGTCTAGTTCACTTG
>JBBPMC010001370.1:0-11375 GCA_038090115.1 Strobilomyces echinocephalus | reverse complement strand
ATGCGCCACCTGGAAGCCTACCACCAGGAGTCCTTGCTAACGGGACACCGGCGTGCTGCCGTTTCGAAGACGATGTTGAACCATCACGTAGCTGTGCATGATCAGCAGGCGAGCAAGGTAGAGATAAACAGACTGACTCACCGTGTACCGTCTTTCCCAATACTCATCTGTATAATCTACCTCCAAAATACCCTTACTAATAAATTTGCTCTCCTTCACGCAAAACTCTTCGTACGGATCGTGTAATCTTCCGGTCGTTATCCATTCACGAAGCATTTGCCCATATGGGATCCCGGCAGCGCTCAACAGTTTACCGTACACTTCGCACGCAGTCGGGTCTCCGGACATGCCTTGCATCCGCTCGTAGATGACGGTGAGAACCTCTCCGCCTTTAACAGGCACAGCTGCACCCGAGGATTTTGTGATCTCGGAAAGTACAGCCTTTAGCTTCGCACCACCTAGACCAAGAGCTTCATCGCGCGCGTCTTGCTCTTCATCTACTGAGGAGGAGGACAAAGAACCTTCGTCATCGTCAGTGTTAACGAGTTCGAGGATCAGTTGGTAGATCAAGGAAAGTGTGTGAACCGTTGGATGGACGTAGAACCAGAGCTTCTGTAGGGTGAACTGTGGGGACGTGTTGAACGCATGTTCCAACTGGGAGAGGAGCGTCTGATACTCCTACACGGGCAAAACGTCAATTATAATGTTTCACCTCCAGAGTTAGCAACGAACCTTCAGCATATTTCGGATAGCTGCACAGAGTGCATGGTTGACGAGACCGAAGTCCAAGTGGCTCCGACTTTCAACAAATGCAGATATGGCCGTATAATATGTACCGAGCGGGAGAACGCGTTCGATAAGATCGCGAAGAGATGGATCTATAAAAATATGACAGGCATTTGAGAGCCTCTTCTCTACGTGTGAGAGACCTTACCTAGCGACGACGATGCGACAAAGCGAATACCTTGAAGAGGGTCATCGTCCTCTGGGGAGTAATCCGGGTGATACGTCACATGCGTGCCTTCGATACCCTGCGGTGTTCGAGTTGGTCCCACGCGGTTGCGGCCGAGACGCGTCACTCACCATCAATACATACAATAGATCTTCGAGAATGATAGCCTCCTGTATGTCGATAGGAAGATGATCCAAAACATCCTCTCTCTCTTTTCCCTTACATTTTGGAGTGGGGCCCGCGGTCCCAACGCGAGAATTGAGCGGTGCACGGACGAACGAGGTCTCGGCAATGAATGACGATTCATTGCCTATCGGACATGAATGACGCCACCCAAGGGCAAAACGGCTGTTACACTCACTTTTCCCTCGGCTCTCACGCGAATTTTGCACACGAGGATCGATCTCTTCATCAATATCGTCACTAAGCCGCCTGTTCCTCCTGACTGACGCGATCGTGCCCGTGATCTACATCCATCGAGAGTCAACGATAACCAGCGAGATAGGTAATGCAAATGGCATACCTTTGTGTACTCTTTGGCGGATAAGGTGAGGTTGTTCTTCCGCGGCGGACGTGCCCTGGGAGTGTACGGGTCCATGTTGATCGAGGAAGTGTGAGAAGACAGAAAGCCTCCGATATGTGGCTGTGCAATGACATTGACCAGTCGCGACATTCCTCGATCCCACATCTCATTGTCGAACTCTCAACATGGGGTGTTCAAGTCTTGTCTTCAACAGTTCAAAGCTTGACGAAACGTGCAGATTCAAGTGACCTGGCCAACCTTCTCCGACAACTTGAAGCATTGGATGCCGACGGTTCTCCGTATCCTGCATATCTGCTGCAATCTCACATTTAGTATCCTACTGCTGTCTGCGACCTTCTACTGCGATGCCGCCGGTCAGTGCTATAATTTTACAGCCCTCTACGTATCCTCTTATACTCCCACTTTTGGCTCACTCGTTCATCGAACCCCCGAATTATGTATCTACGGTCCTTAGGGGGATGCACTCACTCAAATATTTACAGCTGTTTTGCCTACAATGACCGAGGTCGCCGTCGACACATGATACATCGATTCGAGAGTGAATGACACCACCAAGGTACCCCCCATTTACTCCGAATATTCCCCTCTTACTTAAATGGCCCTTTGACATCTTGTCGGCCGTCGAGACGACCGTTGCTGAACGGACTGATCTAAAGTCAATACAGGATTCTTGGGAAGCTTGACGCGACGGGAGGGACATACGAATACCCTAAAACATAACAGGTCAGATTGCCTAGCCGTTCGCCCAGAGCCGTCAGCGAGGCTCGGAGTGCTGAAAGCAGACTTCCGGTCCGCCAGTACATGAACTCGCGGTGTCAAAAACGGTCGGCTCGACAATTGCGGCTCTGAATCGATCGGTCTGGTCAATGAGCGAGTGCTGCTTCTGATGATGCTGGCGGGCCCGATTTCCGCAGTCCGCATGACAGATAAAAACAATCGCCGAAGCGCCATGGGGAATTCAAGAGTGGGGATACTGTAGGATATCCGCCCGCTTTTCTGCGTCAAAGCGATTTAAGCGAAGGGCGGGAAAAACTAATGAGGAAAAGGGGGATGGGGAGCATACAGCGAAGATGAAAGTATCTCGCCGGATCATCACTGGCCATGTGGATATCTAGAAGTCGAAGAGACCAACTGTTCCAGCTACACGACCGTTGGGATTGATGTTAGAGACTGATGTTCGAAAGAAGAACAAGGTTCGAAGAGCACAGACACAGGTGGCTGGTTACACACTTTGCAAGAGGACCACCAGGACCTTGAAAGCGAAGATCTGGCGCCAGGAAAGCCGGCAGAGGTCGTTAGGGGGTAACGAGACAGGTAGTCTGGACGAGCTTTATTCATTGTGCCAATGTGATCGTATTACCCTCAGATTGGTTGTTTCCGTGTGACCACTCCGAGGACGGACTGGCCATGGAGTCTACAGTGTTAGACGGCGACAAACCTAATACCAGACGAAAAGCGTCGGTTGTGTGGTATGCACTTGCTTTGGACAGTTGAGCCAGAAAGCCCCGAGGACGGTCTAGCGACGACCGAAGTGCCTGCATTGACAGCCTTCGTGCCAGAAGGAAAAATCCGCCCCCCCTCTCGGACAGTGCTAGAAGAAGGGGAAGGATATCCCGCCATCCGCGGGTTGGTCCTGAGGTGGCCATACTCACATAGCATCGCGCTGCGAGATCGGGTATATACGGCCACCGGCGGTCTTTCGGAAGAAGTGGCCACTGATATGGTTTCGTGCGTCATACCAACCACACGCCAAGAATTGTTTCCAATGTACGTCTGAAGGCTGTCCTTAGCTGTGGCTTTCGTGATATGAGAGTCGCTGCGGTGACTACACGCCCCATTGACCGGCGCTGCGCCTTGGCTGCGGCCCTGGATGTAAGTCGTAACGACACTGTTCCTATTCATAATAATGATGAGAGTTATTCAGAGGGGCTGACCCAGCAGTTCCGCACTCGTCACGCCTGGCGGAACAATTTGCTATGGAACAGAGATCTTGCTGGGAAATGATCGTATCATATATATGACCTGAGGGGGAAGATCAAGCATAGTAATCCAATGATAATGAGTACCGACCATGTCCTCGGTCTCTAGCATATTCCCCTGCGCCGCGCAGTTCCCATCCGGTTGTGAACTTGACTACATATAGGGGGCAAGAGAAGCCAACCATCCCCGGTGGGACCCGAACTGCGGCCGATGGGCCACCGTAATTGAAAAAACCTCATGTCATCCCCGTACTCTCAGGCTGTGTCACTGAAAAAATTATAGTCAATGTGATCAACAAGTATATTCCAGGAAATCTACATACCACACCAAGGAAGGAAGTAATGAACAGCATCAAGTAATGGTTACTGTTGTGCACAACAAATCTTGCAACAATTCGTGTCCCTTCGTGATCAAACTCGAGAGATCGTAACAAATCGCAGTGACCTAAGTATTTTAGTTGGAGGTGCCAGTTCCCCCATATATGAGTTTCATAAGCGGTGTAAATGGAGCTGAATCAGAGACCTCAGGCTCGATGACGTCCTGTTTTGCCCATCTGCTTGCGGGGCGCAGACGTTTTCCGTACAGAAGTAAAATGAAGGCCGTTGGGGATCCGATGCAACTGATACATGCCAATAATAAGTTGGCATTCCGGATGCCGAGATAAGTGTACAGTGGAACACCCAGACTAGGGAAGATCGTAGAAACGACATTACGAACAACGCAGTTCGCAGCAATACGGAGGCTGATTGCGTTGGATCAAGGTCGATGTAATAGTTCAGCAGCGATAGATGTAAAAGAGTCGTCCCAATTCCCACCGGAACACCTGACAAGACAAGTGGACGTTGTGGTAGGGGGGCTGGGACCTGGGCCGAGGTGGAGCGGTGTCAGGGGTCCTGGCGCAGTGGCTGGCGCCCTCGTAGGTAGTCTCATATCGTAGTCCACATCCATAGCGCGGGGTGTTGCCCCTGGTTCTCCGGGTCTGGCCCCTTCCCAACGTCCGGATGAGCAAAGCCAGAACATGCCAATTGGTGTGAAGAGCGACGAGAATGAGACACCCGGAAGACGCCCCTCTGGCGGGATTGTTCTTTTCCCACCTGATTGGACGAGGATGGCGCACTGATGGGCATCGTACTTGGGTTTGAGGATACATAAGTAGATAAGAACACCAAGGAGGTTGCCAAGCCAGGGCGCAATGAACACCAATCCAGCCTGTTGGCGAGACATAGAGTAAGGCGACTTGTAGACGTGCGGATACGCCTAATGTAATGGTGTGGAATGAGTGGCAAGGGACGGTTGCTCGATAAACTTACTTCGAGAAGCAAGAACAATAGACCATAAATGAATAAATGGTGGGTGGACCAAGGCTCACGCCATGGCTGAGCAAAATGAGCGTCAAATTTAACGGACCGAATAGACAGTGACTCACTGATCGGGGTCAAGAGTGCCTTGCCCCACAAGCCCGACGTCTGAGTAACATGAAGACCTCTTGGAAAACCCGATTCACGGTTTTGGATGATTTTTCTCCGAATCGCATTCACCTCGGTCTCAGGATGACAGATTACGACTGCCGTGACTATCGCAGCCCACGCAGCGATACATCCCATCAGCCAGCGCCAATGCACAATGGTACCAAGTAGTGATGACGGAACAGGACCGATGGTGGGCGCGCCTTGCAGAACAACCGTGGACAAGGGTACAAGCAGTCCACGCTCGTCAGGGCTGAACATGTCGGCAAGACTACCGCCGTATAAGGCAAGAACTGCGGAGCCAATAAAACCTGCCAGTGCACGACAGTTCAACAGGGTAAGCATCGTTGGAGATAAAGCGGAAGCCTTGTGGTCCATTAGTAAGCACCAAGATATGTAGCAACAGAACATACAAACGAAGCCTATAGACGCAGCAATGTATATGGGTTGGCGGCCATACAGCTCACTTAACGGACCACCGATCAGAGGTCCAAAAATTGATCCCTAAAGATGTCGTTGAGCAACAAAAGCCCTGACAAAATGATCACGTACGAGATTGAAGAGACCAACACCAAGCGTAGCGATAAAGTCTGTGGTCTGGAAGTGGATTTGGTGCTGCATGCCCGACTGGGACCAAATCAGACGCAATGATGAGGCGCAGACAAGTTGTCAGTCAGCTTACGTAGAAAGTGAAAGTTACATCACTGAAAACTCTTGTGAGTTCTCGAAAGATACGAAAAAGAAACAGGATACCGACATGGGTGCGGTCAGGTTCCATATTATGAGGGCGATCATCCATTGTCGACACTCGCTCCATTGTCGGGGATCATGCTCGAAGCTCAACACGCACGATGATGACACTCGGGACATACGGTATGGAGATAAAACCGTCCAAGGATGGACATAGCTGAGCTGAATATATTTTTATACTCTCGGGGTGTTTGTAAGGATAGCCGAGCGAACACTTGTCAGGCTCTGAAAATTTCTATCATAATGCCATGAGCCAGAATAGCGTCTCACTCATGTATCGATACGTTCTAGTAAGACAAAAGCAGAGGGATCCTGACAACGGACGTCGCACTCTTTTTTCGCTCACAATCGCTTGTAAGACGACGTATTCGGCTGCACCTCCACCTTGCCCGGGGTAGGGTGTGCGGCAGTATTCGCTATACGCAGACTGAGCCATCAGAGTAAAAGGTGAAACGAATGTTTGATGTAGTGTGAGTCTGACACGTCAAGCCGCTTGCGCCACCAACGTTCATTGAGCTATAAGTATGCTGAATTCTGCACGTGCACAAAGTAGTTGACAGTGTATGTACTTACAAGTAGTATGTAGTACCAACTTCCTTCCAGGTCATCCGTTGTCACCAATGTGCAGAGTGTAATACAGGCACTTGCTTACGGCGGTCGCGTTCGCCGCCCACTAATGTTCGACCACTGAGGCCAGCTTGCTGTGAACTCATGACCGATGCTTACTAGTTATCAATGCGTGGGGGACTGGAAATCACTCGACACGAGGATTCCCGGGGAATTTTGCATGTCGACTCGAGTCGGAGTTTCGTCGCCATGTACCAGCTCATGAGTTGTCAACTGCGTGTTGCTGAGACGTGCACTGTTGCGTAGGCCGCCGCGTGACAGAAGATAGCCTAGAGTACCCCGCAGTTGCTGCGACGGGTACAGATAGAAGTAGACTGTAGAACGCATCAGCTGGGCTGTGGCAACAATGGAAGCCTGAGAGCGACACGTGCACATTGTCACTGCACAAAGACGCCGCCGCCCTTGCCGCGGTGAACTTTAATTCGTAAATTAATCACCAACAAGTCGACTCTCCGTTAATTGACTCGTCGGTTGGACACCTGCAAAGAGTCTTTGTCATCCAGTTCATATTACTCTCCGATCGATGGATGCTGTCTTTCCAAGAACTCGCCCCATTTCGACCGCTTGGCGTCGACAAGAAGAACACGTTCCAAACACGTTGTCGCCGACCTAATCTCCGATGCTTGCCTCACCGTCATACATAATGCCTGCGCACGCACACACATTGCTCACCGTGCGGTATAACTACCCCGCAGTGTAAAGGTGGGCACGATACCAAGTCTCTCTTTTTGCCCTGACTAACAAGCTTTGGTCCTCTCACTTGCTCTCGTCGGGCGGCTCGGATCCGTCCAATCCATTTCCCTGCTGAACTCTGCTCTTTGCTCTCGCCCCTGTTTCACTTTTTTTTTTTCCACATTCATTCTCAAGTCCCGCGTACGGCCTCGCCATCCACTCTCTTCTTATAACATCTCGAGGGCTTACTGCTAGACCTCAGGATGGCTGTCGACGAACCTGCTTTCGTCTTCCACATCGATCTCTTCCTCGCTGCTCTCGTTACCCTGTTCGCGCTTTCAACCCTCCCACATGCCCTTGCTCGCTTTTCCTCCGCAGCAGAGTGGAAACATGGGCATATCCTCCGCTCAATACGTCTTGGGAGCGGGCGACTTCGTCGCCTGCAGACCCGGGCTCCCAACCTACCCGCCTCAAAGGATCCAGCGCCCCCCAATGAAAAAGATATGTCACCCCACGCGGCGGGTATTGCTTCTTCTTCCGGACATGAACATGCGCCAGACGTTGTCATGTCTGAGGAATCACATACGTACTTTTCTCACTCGAATCTTCTTCGGCATGCCTCAACGCGCACCCTGGGCTCGGTTTCGAAGCTTCCCCCTCACGTCCGCTCCTGGTGTGCGATGCTTCCCCAGATAGGATGCTTTTTACGATACCGACTTGATGTCGGGTTCAGCTTGGGCCAGGCGCTCGTACTGGGGGTATATGCAGCCGTTATGACATATGCTACATTATTCGAGAGCAACCCGTTTGCAGAGCCTAGGAGATCTGGCTTTGTAGCAATGTCACAGATTCCAGTGGTGTATGCACTGGCGACGAAGAACAACGTCATATCTATGCTCGTCGGGGTGGGACATGAGAAAGTGAGTCCAATTCTGGATGATATATTCTTTTACGATTTTTGTATGTTCGTGCTAATTCTCGGCGTGTTCGTTGACGCAGCTCAACTATATACACCGCTTTGCTGGAAATGTAATGGTCTTAATTTCCAACGTCCACGGTCTCGGTTACAGTATGTCCTCTGTTACATGTCTCAGTCGTGTGCAAACCAAGGCTGATGTTCCGATAGTCTATCGTTGGACTTACCAAGGTATCTTCATATCGGAAATACAAATCCCTGCAAATGCCATGGCACTGGTTGCCCTCATTGCCTTAGATGTCTTGTGCCTTCTCTCGACTCCATTCTGGAGGCGCAAAGCCTACAATATTTTCTTTGCCACCCATATGGTCTGCTTCATTCTGTTTCTTCCTATGGTACGTTCGTTCGTCTGGGGAAGTCGTCGACGCTGAACGTTACCTTGCAATGCACGGGTAGGTCTATGTACACGCAACTATTACCTTGGAGTACATCGTTGCTGCTGCTGCGGCATACGGTCTCGATCGCGTCCTCCGCCTTCTCAAAACACGCATTTTCAGTGCGCGTATACGGCCCATCCCCGATCTCTTGGTCACGCGTATCGAAATCCCTGCGTTGAACGCGGGCTGGCGGGCAGGCCAACACGTTCGGATTCGCGTGCTATCCTCCGGAATGGGCTTGATAGGTTGGATCGAAGCGCATCCCTTCACGATAGCAAGTGTCACGAAGACTCCGGAAGGCCTTGTGTTGTTGTGCAAGAATGTAGGGGGATGGACGAAGCGGCTGTACGAGTTGGCGAAAGTTGCTGGGTATGGGTGTGAAGACGAGGACGAGAGTCGAAGAGTCACTCTCATGATCGAGGGACCATACAGTAGGACTTTTCTTCGCCTCCGATGCCACGCTCACTAGGAACCAACAGGCGGTACAGGACACACGGTATTTGCGAGTTTTTCAGCTGCCATGTTCATCGTTGGAGGCAGCGGTATCACGTTTGCCCTTTCTGCAATCCAGGATCTTATCCAGGCGAGTTAATACTTGTATTGTACGGCTGGAAGCTGAAGATGAAGATAAGAGAGACCATGATGATTCGAGCAGAGTCAAGCTCATAGACCTTGTCTGGTGCATCCAGGATCATTGTACGCCCTTTATTCCCTTGCTATATTTTTGGGACGTAGGCTGATGTGGGTACTGCGCAGCCGCACTCAATCCACTTCTTCCCCTCCTCAGTTCGCTTATCTCACAGAGCACGCGTACGCCGCTTCGGATTGCCGTGCACTATACCCGTGCGGCAGATGTCCCGCCTGCCAAGGACTTCCTGCCCCCCGGGTTGACACTCACTGCCGGGCGTCCAAGGATCGGCAAAGTGCTGGACTCAGTTATTGCAAGAGCGGTATCGTACGGTTCAGGCGTCAAAGCATATATGGACATCACGGGCGTCGTGGTAGGCGTGTGTGGTCCCGTTGGGATTGGGGACGAAGTTGCGGAAGTCGTTTCTGCCGTGGATCCAGGCAGGAGGTGGGCAGTCGGAGGGATCGAGATCCATGAGGAGTACGTTCTCTCGGACTTTGCCTTGCTGCGTCGTTTGGCTGATGTGGTGAATGCAGGTCATTCGGGTGGTAATCATCTCCGTCTTGAGCACCGTGTTGGGTGAATAGGGTTCGAGATTAGACGTCGGAGGACGCGTCCCCGTCTTGTTGTATTCTATTGGGTGCTTGAGTTTTATTTATCCAAACGCCCGGGACTAGCTGTACGCTATGATTTTGTCAATGTGCCATTCGTATCCAAGTCGATATGTTTCGTCTTCCAACTCGGTGAAGCGGCATTGTGCTGTTTCACCGCCGACGGTCAATCAGATCATGTGGAGCTTGTGCCGCCAGCGTCCCTGATTCTCCACTGTGTTCAAGCCTGCTTCTTTCTGTTTCTGACGGCATGGACGGAGCGATGAAGCTCGCTTGATCAGGACCTCCAGACTTCCTGATCACGGATATTAAGTAACAACCAGCATCTGGCAGTTGTCGTCTCATGCCAGATGCTTGAAATTATATGACCACGTCAACGTGCTGAATCGATGTACAATCGGTTGCCATCTCGTGTGTCTGGCCTGTCCTATCCGAAGAGGATTCGTTATAGTTGCGGAGAGCCTCAAGCTAGTGCCGCGTCGTGAGCCTTTGCAAGTCTTCAGCCGGGGACAATTTCTATACGGAGCCGATGATTACATAAAAATAGTCAGCTGCGAGGAATGTCATGTGGCGCCACCAAGGCGCCACCACCTGATTATCGTATTATGCTCCTGATCAAGTGGGGTCCGAAGTGCAGAGAAGTTGTCTCGGACTCGGACTTTCCAGCTTCGACTCCATTCCTGTTTTCCTGATCTCCGAGTTCCTTCGATCATATCGCATCTAATCATGTGTAGTTCTGCGGCTCGGTCCGGTGACCGTTTTTGCCGCTTTGAAAGATCGGCAGTTCCCGGCGGCGACTTGCCACGGAGCATATGCAGCCTAGGACGAGTTCAGTCACTGGTGTATGTACCGTTTTCCCTGCGTTTGTTCTATGCAGAGTGCTCAACGTCAAACAGCGCCGACGTGGACAATGTGCCTACTAAGTGCTCTTGTGGTCGCAGCAGTTGGCACCACCACGTGTGTCGTCGCGGTGCAGCTCGCAGTGAGTCGTGCCATCGCTTGCCGGATCCCCGTCGTCCAAGAATGTAGCGCCTCTCTCGGGCTGTGGCTCACAGGGACATCAATGGCCGGTTGACCGCCCGCTCGGAGCTTGTCTCTCTACGCGGTGACGGCGCCACCTACTACAGTACGTTGGGACGCGAACAATACCTCATACCTCTAAAAGTGTTTACAAGCGTGACCGCGCTTGATTACGTCGACACTCTCCGCCAGGTCCGGACGAATCAGAAAAATCGCGGTCGCTTCTGGTGTTGATCCAACCCCTCGTTCGCGTATTTCGCGATTGGCCGCTCCAACATGGGGGGGCTACTTACCCAATGAAACGACATTTGGAGCAGCGACATCGTCATTTTTGGGATGTCTGGGCAAAGGTATAAATGTTTTACGTTCGCCGGGCTGCCTGCCATCCCACTCTATCTCGACTCCTGAAACCAGCTACGGGATGTCTTCAGTGCCTGCGTACATGTTGAGCGGTGAAAACGACCCACATCAATGGACCAAGTGGCGACGATGGATGATTGCTTTTGTCATCTGGAACACCATCGCACCCGTGTAAGTTCTTTTGTTCGTGTCGCGATGCCCATTCTCATGCATGTCTGTTCCTCGCAGTGACCTTGCCCTTACATTTTATGTGAGTCGGTTGATTATGTCGGTCGGTTTGTGGACGCATACTGATATACTCCCAGTCTGGCATTCAGAGTCAGATCCAAAACGATTTTCACACAACGGAGTCCATTGCTACCCTCGGCGTCGGCCTCTACAATTTTGCAAGTTGATGCACGTAGCGTATGCT
>JBBPMC010001369.1:0-11380 GCA_038090115.1 Strobilomyces echinocephalus | reverse complement strand
GTTGGACAAAGAGGGTGGCCAGCGCGGTCCAAGCGGCGGTAGGATCGTCCTGCGACGCATGAATATGAACTTGTTGGTCTGGCATCAAACCCAGCATCAACTCCCCAGCTGCTTTGTCCTGCTTCACATCCCAAGCTTCCTGCTCCTTATCCCCAGTAGTAGATCTCCCCCGCTTATGTGTCTACTGGTGAAATGATAGCTAATCTACTTACTAAGGTGCTGCCTCTCCCCAAAATGGAGTATTTCTATCAACTGATGGGTCTTGGCACAAGCAAGGGAGGTTAGAGAGTTGCACAATCAGGGGAAAGTGTTGTGTGCCTGGTGATTGCGCACCATGGCATTGCTGTGTGTCAGCATTTCGACTTCAGCCACATTGTGGCTGACCTTGTTGTTATGTATGGTAGTTGTGGTCCAGTAGTATAGAACTTGAGAGTCCGATGTAAGAGCTCTTCAGTCTCTTACATCGGACTCCAGCTGCCTTGGTTCAGCTGTCTAAATGCTCGTGAGTCACCTCCACCATGTCTGTCCAGCCATAGCACCAGTAGTCACTCCCACTGTGTTTTCTTGAGCCCAAATGCTCACCAGACTCCCCTACCGTGATCTTTTGAGCCTGAATGCTCCCCAGTCACACCCATTGCATTTCTTCAAGCCTGGATGCTCATTTGTCACCTCCACCATGTTTTTTTTACGCCTCAAATCTCGCTGGTGACCTCTATTGTGTTTTCAAGCCTATGCTTGTCAGTCACCCCTGCTGTGTTTCTCAAGTCCAAACACTCACCAGTTGCCTCCCACCATGGTTTTTTGGGCCTGAATACTCGCCAGATGCCCCTACTGCATTTTTTGCGCCTGATCACTCACTGTTCACTTCATTGCCACCCCACTTTTCTCTAGCGTAACTGCTCGACATCCATTCCCACCATGTTTTTTTCAATATCAGTGTCCCTTTTCAAGCCTGATTGCTCAATAGCCACTCCCACCATGTTCCTTTGAGCTCCATGGCTCATTTCGCCTCACCTTCACTCTCCTTCAAGTGTGATTGCTCAGCAGTCCTCCCATGTTTTTTTATGCCACTGCCCTGATCACTCAATGACCTTCTCTTGCCATGTTTTTCCAACATCACCACCTATTGCACAATTTGATGTATTATAACTAGATATGTACATAATATAATTTCTTTAAAATTCTAATGTTGCAAAATGATTCTGGTTAGATGGGCTGTATAGCTCTGTGGACATCTCTATTACTAGATATCTTCCTGTAAGGTCTATGGGGCTATACAGCTCTATGCAGCTCTATATAGACAGGGCTAGTTTGCTGATGTTGAGAATACACTCTTACAGGGAACTTCACAATCCTTCACAACCTATGATGCTTCTGACAGCTATGATGACCTCATCAAGATGCTACACTACTCCCTTCTCTGTGTCACAGTGGCTCAAGAACACATCTCTTCTGCTGCCATTTGTGACAACATATTTGACCTCACATAAGTTTCAATGATGCATAAACACATTATTCCTGTCATTCCATTGAAGACCATTTTGCTGCCATTGCACAAGGATATTTAAGTGAGGGGCTTGTTGCCAGTGCTTCCTTATGCCCTGCCAATGCCCACTACCTCCACTCAGGTCTTTTGATGGCCAACCACCATCCACCGACCTCTCTTGTGTCTCCTCATGCCCTATCCAATGGCCCCATACTCATTTACACTGGCATGTCAAATTGAGCATGATGCTTATGGTCATCACCTGCATCCCCTTGTGCCCACCAGCATCATCTACAGGCTCCCCCCTTGTGTCTGCTCATGCCCACTGTTATTCACCCCTTCATGCTGGTCCACGCCAAGAGCGTTCAATCTAATATGAGGGGATGACTCTTCACATCCCTCATGTCTATTTAGTGTTTAAAAGCTGGTTCAGTTCAGTTTTCTGCCTTATTTGGGTGTAACTGGACTGTAACCTGTTATGGTAATTGTCCCAAAGAGGTATAACTGAACTGAAACCATGAAAAACTGGTTGCAAGTGGTTATGATCAGTTATACAGCTGGTTATATAACCAGTTTTGGGTGAAACTCATGATTACTATATGTGGACATGGTAATCAACCTTCAGGTTGGCAGGGCGGGTTCTAGTACCAACTCGTAGCTCGCAATTTTGGTTTGGATGATTCAGTTTGCAGAGCCATGTGATATGACTGTTTTTGCGTCACATGTATTTCTAGAGGGTATAAACTTTGGATTACTTATATAAAATCAGGAAAAATATGTAAAATGCTGAAAATATTTGTGGATGTGTCTAGCAATGGTAGTATATAGGGGTAAAAGACAGGGGCTCTTGTAACCAGTTTTATGTGGTTTTACACTTTTTCTAATCATCAAAAGACTGTAACCACTATTTTTGGAAATTTCAAATCACTGGACCACTTGTCACTGGTTATGGTCAGTTAGGTCCAGTCTGGTTACGGTTTTGGGGTGGTTTTATGACTGAACTTTTAAACACTATGCCTACTTGTGCCACGCTGTTGTCCTGACTCGTTCACTGCTCCCTTGTATATCCGCTTGTGCCCTGTTTGTCACCCTCTCACCCCTTCATGCCCATTCACACCTCCAGTGTGTCCAATTCAACATGGGGGATCACCCTTTGCACACCTGGCCTACTGGTACCATGTCATTGTCCACTGCCCACCTGTGTGTCTTCTGCAACGATAAACATGAACAGCAACAGTAGCACACCAGACTAGGACTTGGAACAGTACTCCTTGCACTCCATCATTAGCACAAGTGCCCATTCACACTACCTGAATAATGTAGAGAGTTTTCATCACAGAAGACAGGACCTTTTGCTCGGGGGTAGCACTTGCTCCTAAATTTCACTTGAAGCCATCAGGTTTCATGTTACTGACATAGTACATCAGCAAAATAACTCTTTTAGTTAGCCTTTAGCATGTCACATCCTGGACCACACTGTCACACCCTCTACTTGGATTTTTGCACTAGCCAAGATCACATAATCATCCATGTTCTGTTGTGTGCCTGATGATTGCGCACTATGGCATGCCTATATGTCAGCATTGAGGTACACTTGTGCCTGGTGATCACTTCAGCCACTTTGTGGCTGAACTTGTTATTATGTATAGTTGTTGTGGTTGAGTAGTATAGAACTTGAGAGTCCGATGTAATAGCTTTTCAGTCTCTTACATCAGACTCCAGGTATGTCCTTACTACTGTGTAGCACTCAATTCCAGTCTCTTACATCAGACTCCAGCTGCCTCTATTCAGCTGTCTAACACCTGCATGCCACACACACAGTCACTGCTAAGCCAATTCTCATATATGTGACAGATTTGCACAGCAGATGTCCAAACCCTGTGGGATACACAAGAGACATGTGGAGCGAAAAGCAAATTGCTCAACAGAGACTGCAGACAATCCAGGAAACATATCAGGTCAAGGGTTCTACTATGGTGGGATAGGACATCCATTGTCAAGGAGAAATGGATCAGAGAAAATGAAAAGGAACAGATTAGAAGTGATGGGATCTGCAGTATCTGTTGGAGACAGCTGTACATGGAAACAGGAACAGAATGATAGGATCCACAAGGTCTATTGAAGATGGCTATATACAGAGACAGAGATGATGGTGATGATTGTAGTGATCTAGGAAGTTGGTGGAAACAACCATGAGAGGTGTTGGTCATCTTGGATCTATGACTCTATGTCCATGGTATCGTCAAAGGAAGGAAAAAAGTGGTGGAGTCCCTTGATTCCTATGACCTTAGCCTTCTGATGGTTTGCCATAGGCATACTTGTAACATTACCCTTATTGTAACTTTGTTGTTCCACCAAAGCATCATCAAGCCTTCTAAGAAGAGTGGGGTAGTGGAAGGTGAGCAGATAGGTGAGTAAATGGTGAATATTGGGAAGGGGGCAATTGTGAAGGGATGTGTCCCAGAGAGAGACAGGAATATCAAGGGCAGTAGCAACAGGGGCAGTAAGTCATGGTATGTTTTTTGGAAAAACAGATGTGGCAGTAGTAGAAGTGCCATGGGATATAGTGGATGGTGGTGAGGGTAGGCATATCAGAAGGGGTGATTGATGAGTGGAAAGAGACCATCCTATATATCTGGGGAGTCTCTGGGGTGTTACCTTTTATAGTCATAGAGTTCCACTGTGGAATGACAGAGGTTACCTTTTAGTTTCCAAGTGTTTTCAACTGCTGAATATCCTTTCCAGGAAATGAGGTATTGCTGTCTGTTCCATGATTCACAGTGGGCAAGGATAGCTTCTATTTCATTTTTTTTTTCACCATCAATAAAATCTGGTGGTGGATTAAGAAAATTTGCACTGTGTTTCATTGTTTTCTTGAAAGGGGAAAGAAGAGAGGCATGAAAAATGTTGTGTATTTTCCAGCTAGCTGGAAGGCAAAGATGAAAGGCAACTGCAGAAAGAACTTGTTCTATCTCAAAGAGTCCTTCTCTGGGAGGAGCAAGCTTTTGCAAGGCATAGTTGATATGGAGAGTGCTGTTGTTGAGCCAGACTTTATCTCTAACTTTCCATTTTAGAAGATGGGGAAAGATTTGTTCCTTCATCACCTGTTGAGCCTGTTCATGAGAAGCAAGGGCCTCTGACTGGGCTGTGGATAGTAGTTCCAGCCAGGTTTCCAATGCAGGAAGAAAGATTTTGCTGAGTGGTGGGTATGCTTTGGATTCATATCTGAGAATTAGTGAGAATAGGGATTTTTGGGTGAAAGAATGGATGAAGAAGTTGTGGTGGAACTCTGCCATTAGGAGAAGGGAGTACCATTGTTCCAGATGTCCTTCACAAAAGAGGTGAAGGTACATCTCTAGTTCTTAATTGGCACATTCTGTTTCACTGTCAGTCTGTGGGTGGTAGGCAAAGAAAAGGGCTACGTCACATTGGAGGAGCTGTGCCAATTTCCTGGCAAAGGCAGAGGTGAATTGAGGGCCACAATCAGTGATAAAACAGTCATGGAGGCTATATCATGGGAAAATGTTCTCGAAAAAGAATTGGGCTAGTTCAACAGCATCAAGACTTTTGTTACAAGGAGTGAAAATTACCCCCTTTGTAAGCCCATGGTCAACCACAACTATTACAGAATCGAACCCAAAGGAAAGAGGAGGCTGGTGATCAAGTCAACCAAAAGTTGTTGGAAGGGGTGGATGGCAGTGGCAGTGAGTGAGGTCAATAGGGGTACCATAGGGTGGATGTTAACCTTGTGTTGTTGACATGCAGCACATCCAGCCATAAATTTCCTAATATAGGTGCTCATGCTAGGCCATCAGTAATTCCACTAGATGAGCTAGAGGGTGTGGAAGACACCACCATGGCTGCCAGCAAGGGAGGTGTGTATTGAATGGTCTAGGTCATGGTAAGGTTCTGGGGGAATATAGAGACAGCCTTTGAAGTAGAGATTGGTGCCATCAAAGTGCCAATCCAATTTCAGAATGCACAGGAGTGGAAGGAAGCCAGAGGTAAGGATATCAACAAGTAGTGTTTTAAAGTCTAGTTCAGTCTGGTTTTTTACTTCTAAATAAGGCAACTGGACTGAGACCAGTCTACATATAGTCTGTAGGCATGGCAACTGACATCTAGACCGAAATGAACCAGTCAAAACAATCCATATACGGCAACTGGATTAATTGCCACTGGTTTGCAAAACCAGCTCCTGATGTGTTTTTCAAGCTCTGACTGCTTAGATGTTGGTGAACCAAACCTAACCAAGATTCCTGGCTTCCATTTTCTCCAAAATCCATATAAAATGGATTATACATCATTGAGATATAATTGTTTTTGCATCGCATGTCAGATATACATCCTGTAAAACATTATTTACATATATATGGGTGAAATAAATTCTAAGAAATCTGGAAAAATCTGGAACAAATAGGGTAAGCCTCCATAATATGGTAGTGTGGCTGTACACCAGTTGTGACTGGTTGTAACCAGTTTAAACCAGTTCTTCATGGTATTCAAATTCACTCAGAAGTGCCATAGTGCACAATCATCAGGAACACAACATCTCACCCACTTATGTGCCTACTGGTGAAATGACTGCTGATCTACTCACCAAGGTGCTTGCTCATCCTAAAGTGGAGTACTTCTGTCAACTGATAAGTTTAGGTTTTAATGTGGATGTGTATGGATACCATTATACATCGAATTTAGTGAACAACATCAATCCTTGTAGTTTGTCAACAAGATCAGAGATGAGTGGGAGGGGGTAGGTGTTTTTGACTATATGGGAGTTTAGATATCGATAGTCTTGGCAAGGCCAAAGTCTGTTAAGCAGCTCACTCAAGGGAGCTGGAGTCCGATGTAAGAGACTTAATTAAGGCACTACAAAGCGGTAGGGACATACCTGGAGTCCGATGTAAGAGACTGAAGAGCTCTTACATCGGATTCTCAAGTTCTATACTACTGGACAATAACAACCATACATAAGGACAGCCACAAAGTGGCTGAACTGGAAATGCTGATACACAGCAATGCCATGGTGCGCAATCACCAGGCACACAACAAAGTCCTCTATCTTTTTTAGGACAAAAAAGAAAGATGCAGTTTAGGGAGATTTGAACAGAACAATTTTCCCAGACTTAAGATATTCCATAATGAAATCTGTGCAAGCTTGTTGTTCCAGTGGGTTTCATGGGTATATCTTAGCAATTTTTGGGATAAAGTCCTTTACTAAGGTTGATGGTGTGGTTGAAAGGTTGGTGTGGTGGGAGTTCACCTGGTTTCGATTCTCCAAATACTCCAGCAAATTTGGCATATTGTGGTGGAAGTTTGACTTCTTCTTCTCCTGCTGCAATGGCAAGTGAGGTGGAAAGAGTAGTCTTCTTGATGTGATAAGCCCGCTCTATGGGTGTCATATTAGAAGTTCTGGCGTTGAGTTCTTTCACTACAATTTTTCTGGGGCAGCGTTAAAGTATCAGCAAAGATATTGTTGGTCAAGAGCAGCATTGTCATCCCATTGGTAGAGTCATTTTGTGAGAGTGATCTTCCCCGAAGTCCAGTTAATGGTTGGGTTGTTTTTCTTTAACCAAGGTATCCCCAGGATGACATCTTCATGTTCTACTTTAAGGACCATCAATTTGTGAAGTTTGTCATTTCCTTCAATATGAAGGTGTAGGCATGCTTTATGTTGGACTACTCCTTCGTTATTAAAAGTTCCATCCATGTTTCATGCTTGTTGTGGTTGTGCTAACCATATCAAAAGGAGATTGTGTTTTTTGACAAAGTCAAGGTGGACAAAATCTCCCATGACACCACAGTCAATAAGTGCAGTTCCTTTTCCTCCTTTTCCTCTTCCAGTTAGGACTACTAGGATGTGGATAGAGTTTTTCTTAATAGTGAAAAGGAGGACTGGGGTAGCTTGTTCAGTAAGGAATTTCCCTTTTCTTTGTGGATGGAATGAGACATGATTAGCATCCATAGCATCTGACTTTGGTGTTGGTGGTAGTGGTAAAAGGATGTGTCTGATGGTTTTCATTTTCTTATATATGTAAGTTCAGTCAGGACTTCTGTATGTGGAATTGGCTGGCTTTGGTGATCCAGTTGGCAAGTGTGGTTGGTACATTTGCCATGGTGATGATCATGGTGGTAATCTTGGAGTTGAGCCTTTCATTGAACATATTGATTAGAGTTATTTGATCTGAGATGTTGGCTTGGACAGAGAGAAATTGGAACTTCATAATATAGTCAAAGAATCTGTTCTCTTTATCTCATAGATTTCATTGGAGGGACCTAAGTTCAGTCCTTACTTTAACTCTAACATTGAATGGTGTAAACATGACTAGGAAGTTCTTGATTACTTCCTGTAAGGTAGGTCTCTTATGTTCATAGATGGAAAGTGTTACTTCATAAACAGTTCTGTAAAGAGTCATCCATAGGCTCCATTGAGTTTATTGAGAAAGATGAGTACCTGTTGATGAGGGGAGAATATCTTAGTGTTGATTTCATAGTATGCCTTCATGATGTTGCTCCACAATTGAACATTATCAGGTTTTCCTGAGAAGTTATCTGGCAGACTGGCTTTGATTTCATCTATGGGATTCTAAGCAAGGGGGAGTGTTGAACATACTATAGTCTACCCTAAAGTAGTTACCTAATCAGTTCACACAAGTCATGTATATAAATAAGGCTTATCTGAGTCTGAAATACATTAGATGATTCTCTACCTCTAACTACAATGTGCATGCAAGTTCATCAACAAGCCTAAGTATTCTAGGTTCATCCTAGCCCTTGGAGGTATAGGCATATGCCAATACCTTTCATAGGATGCCCTATCCTACCATAGTAGAACCCTCCTCGACCTGATAAGTTCCCACCCCTTGACTATCTTTCACTATATAAGTAGGACATCCTCCTTTGTATTTCCCCAGCTAGTTTTTGCTATGTATCAGTGTAGTAATCTAGTCATTCTTCTACACTTGACACCTTAGTGTGAGACTCTTATTTAGCCATCACTACAAGGATTATCCCTTTGTAAGACTTCGCTTCACTTTAAATGAAGTGCTTTGACTAGGTTCTATGCTATAAAGTGTAACCAAAGAACTAGTTGCCTTTCCTTCCTCCTCACCATGGAGTAGAAGACCACTAACACTATGTCGAGTTCTAACATATTACCAAAACCTTTTCACAAGGTTCTGTTTTCGTCACCATCAACCTCAACTACTTGAGGTCCTCGTTCTGTCTACCCAGCCATCACCCCTTATCTTACACAACAATGCACAGAACATGCTGGGATTATCGTTTCCTCTGTCACCTTGGAAGGAGGGTTCTCATTCATTGTTCCATCCCCTCTATGAGAAGCTATACCCATCAACACCAGGATATCTTCTCTATCCTATTCTCTTTCGCCCCTCCATTTCCCAACACTCTGCCAGCTACAGGATGACAAGGAACCCTCCAATGTTCCCCACAAGAACCATCACCCAACAATGTGCTGTCACCATGACACCACCTTTGCATTGACACCAAAGCAATGGAAGGAGTTACTATCACCAGTCCAGCTCCAGACACTGGATATAAAACACAGCCCACCACAGGAAGTGCAGATAGGGGCCCATTTACTATTAGAACTGATCCTCTTCCATCTGCCGAACACATGGAAACACCATCTACAACATCCTTTGACTACCACCAACCAACATAACCCGAATCCATGGAAGGGATATCCATAACCCCTGATATTCATAGTGGTAGTAGGGACATCTGCACAGATGATCTACACTGGCAGGTTAAATTCGAGATCAAGCTGGGAGCGACATTCTTTGAACTTGATGTGTCCAAAGTGCTTGGTGAATATATCCACTGGATTGTTAGTACCAGGGATATAGAATAGCTCGACCTGCTAGTGCTTCATCACCACTTCACAGATGAAGTGGTACTAGATTGGAATGTGTTTGATCTTCTTGTTAGTCACAGGGTTTTGTGCAATAAATACAGTACCCTGATTGTTGCCACAGATGGAGAAAGGCTCAGGGTTATAACCAAGCTCCTCAAACATCATCTTGATCCATATGGCCTGGTGTGAACAGTAGCTCAAGGCCATGTATTCTACTTTAGTAGAGAACAGAGCTATGGACTTTTGAAGATATGAGTTTCATAGGAAAATCTCATTAGCAAGCTGTTGTGTGCCTGGTGATTGCGCACCATGGCATTGCTGTGTGTCAGCATTTCCAGTTCAACCACTTTGTGGCTGTCCTTATGTATGGTTGTTATTGTCCAGTAGTATAGAACTTGAGAGTCCGATATAAGAGCTCTTCAGTCTCTTATATCGGACTCCAGGTATGTCCCTACCGCTTTGTAGCACCTAATAAAGTCTCTTACATCGGACTCCAGCTCCCTTAATTGAGCTGCATAAGCTTCAGATAAAAACCAATTTGTGAGTGATAGCATGAGACCTTACAACCTCACAAGACTTGCCACAGCTGGTATAGACAGCACAGCTAACACAGGTCAGTAATGCTTACTCACCAACTGTACAGACTCCAAGTGGCCAACTCCAACTTGAAGCCAGCAATTAGCTTACTAGAAGTTCCACTGAACATTGAGCCTGAGGGTTTCCCAGCCATTCATACTAGTACTGATATATAAGTGGTAGATAACTTGAAATATACTGTATTACTAGTATGGTCATGACACCCAGTTCTAATGACCCTGTTAGCAATCAAGCTGACATCACTGCCAGCTTTTGCTTGAGCACCAACTGACTTGCACTACCTTCAAATAAAACAACCAGGTATAGATTGGGTAACCCACATGGATTGTGGGTATGGGTGTCCACGGATACAGATATGGAGTTGTGAAACAACAACCCCATGTACCTACAATTCCTGACCTGTGAACCCACAAGATAACCAGTTGGCTACATGAGTTATATCACAAGTGGGTGACATGTGTGTGTGTGTGCATATGCATGCTGTGTGTGATAGTGAGGGAAGTCGCATGTCCTCTCTTCTGTCATTGTTGCTGCTGGCAAGATAAGGAAGAGGGTGAGAGGGCAGGGGCAAGGATGAGGATGAGCTGAGGCTGGGTGTAGTGTCAGTGTCATCATTGCATTGTTATGGCTGCTGTCACAGGATGAGGGAATTGGTGTGTGTGTGGCATTGTCATCATTGTTGTCACGAGATGAGGGCATGAGAAGGATGATGGACAGGGATGGGGCCTGTCGTTGTCATTGTTGCGAGGGCGAGGGTAAGGTGAGGTGTCACCTTCACTGTTGTGTTATTGCGGCTGCCATCATGATGAGGGAATGGGCATAGGCATGGGCATGGTGTCATTGTCACAAGTTGAGGGTGGGAAACAGGAAAAGGAGATGGGCCTGTTGTTGCACTGTTGTTGCAGCTGTTGTTATAAGATAAGGGGGTGGGAGTGGGAGTGGGCATGGCGTAGTCATCGTCGTCACAAGATAAGGGCAAGGGCAAGGGTCTAGGTCTGGGTCTGGACATGGTGTTACTGTTGGTGTCCTCCTCACAAGGGTGAGGGCAAGGGCATGGTGTATGTGTCATCATGACTATCATTGTGAGACCATATAGTGTTAAGCGCAGGAAAACTCAAAGGGAAAATCTGGCCAGACCAGGACTCAAACCTGGGACTCCCAACAGTACTAGGACATCTTAACCACTAGACTAGTTATCATTATCTGAGATGTGTGGATATAGGATTCCAACACACACCCCTAAGCCACACATTGGTGACACTACTAGGGACCAGAATATATCCATGTTTCTCCATATGTGTGCAGTGGGGCTCGTAACCTGTTGGGCATGGGAAAAATCAGAGGGAAAATTTGGCCAGATTTTCCCTCTGATTTTTCCTGTGCTTAACAGATAGTGAGAGTGGTGGGTGTGGCATCTG
>JBBPMC010001368.1:0-11380 GCA_038090115.1 Strobilomyces echinocephalus | reverse complement strand
TTTTTCATGGGGAAGACGCGGCAGGAGCCGCGCATACGGTTGGCGCGCCCCTCACCCCCTGGGTCACTCGCCTCCCCCCCCCCCCCCCCAGAAGTTGGCACACGACTTTGCCCCCACTTGTAGGTCCCACCGCGCGTTCGGTTTCGGAAAGAGAGTTCCGAGTCTGGGTCGTTTCGCTTGAAGCCAGTCCGGGACTCCCAGCTGTCGCCCGTCTCTGACCCGGTCCGTTCGAGTGCTGACTGGCAGTAAAGAACGTCGTCGGGGACTGTCGGAAGGACGTGACTAACCTTCGTCAGAATAGTTGATCGTACCGTGGCTCCGGACTGGGTCGACGTGTCGGTTGTCCACGTTGAAAGGGTGCGTGCTTCAGATATTTGAAAATCTAGTCCCTCGCAGGTTCATGATACGTGGATTCACACCCTATGTATCTTGGTTTGATGGTCACCATTTCATTGCGTGGCCCCCCCGTCTAATGAATTGACACCTCGACAACCGGTGACGATGGCCCCGGGATGCTCCACAAGGCTCGTCACTAGGCCTTTTACTGCAGCTTAATTGTTGGGCCGAAAGCATCCCTCTGCAGTGGCAACAAGAGGTTGATCCAAGAACCTCGCGATGTGTACCATTGCAAGGGTATGTATGTATGCCCCGTATGTCTGCATGACTCACAACATACAGACGCCGGAAGCTTGGGTTCGTCACCAGACTCGTTTCGGATGGGCGCTTGTTCTCAGGCACGTGCAATCGGTGTTCCTTGATTTACGACCTCTGGATCTGTGTTCCCGGACCTGAAATGGTTTGCGTCAACTAATTGATCAACCGTGAAGCTTTGGAGACGATAGGGTATGGTCGACTCGTGATGACGATGTCGCTCTAATGTGCAGGCGCTCTTGAGTCCCAAGTTGTATTGTGGAATTCAGATGCCAACGAAGTCTATGTAGGCAAGTTCTACTGTAATACATCGAAATAAAACGATCAAATATGATTTACTTTTTTCTACGTTATCGGTCTCTCGCATCTATTTCATCCTAACTGCGCCGTCCGCGAAGCACGCAAATATACCTGTGCTCAGGGACGCGATCAACAATTTGCACATGCGGACTCGGCGTCAGTGGCTCACCTCGACCGCCGCGTGTGATCAGTACAATCCAGGAACGAACCAGAACCTGGTGGTCGCCACATAAGCGTCCCACTCTAACCCGAACAGCTTTTGCAATTCCTTGTCCTCGGCAATCGCGCGGCTGACGCCCACCGAAAGCGTTCACGACCACCACACAGCGCACAGCAACAGCGACCCGACCGGTCCGAGGACGCTGCACTCGGCCGCCAGGCTCCTGGCCGTCAGATGCGAAAACGCCAGTCCAGCGACGATGAGCATCGATCCGGTGTAGGACGGATGGCGAACGTGACGATAGGAGCCGGACGCCACCAGCCTGTGACCTGGGAGGATGCTGAGGTCGAAGGTGAAGAGCTGACCGAGTTCTCGGAAGCATCGAACGCGAATCAACATCCCAATTGCAGTTATAAACACGCCAGACACGAAGAGTGGCGTCAGTACGTGAGATCGGGGAGTTGGACATATGGCCGCATCCAGGTGGACATGTAAGGAAGGAGAGAGAACTGCTCCGAAGTGGTGGTTGATTGCATAGATGACTTCGAATGAAGTAATGCACCACAGAAGTAAATTGTGAAGCTACGATCACGTTGAGTGTTGCTTCAATGCCGAAACCGAATAGTTACCTTGAAAATCGAGGGGGCTATCTGTAATAAATAGGGCTCTTCAGTGTGATAGCGTCCTTTATCTGGAGTCTTATTGGGCGGCACGAATGCCTGGTGATTGCACAATGCCTGAACGAGGACGAAGGCAGCGCGAATCAAAAGCAACATAGCGGCGAATTATGAGAGCAGTGGAGGGTGTCGAATGAATAGTACTGCATGATTGGTGAGATACGCAGTTCTTTTATATGGGCTTCAGTGAAAGCAATGCAATGCCACGTTTTGCTGGCGACGAAGTACGGAAGAGAGATACGGTCGACGCCCGTACTCACCCGTGCTGGCCATCCCTTACCCATACCCGTCGTGATCCGACTATCCTAGACGAGGACGCGGAGCACATGGAATACCCGGATACCCCAAACCCACCACAGATCGAAGGAGGATCGAAGGAAGGAAGGTAGGTAAGATCCGCGGCAGTTCCAAGAACATGGCGTCCGCGATGAATTACCTGTGGCCATTGCATCATGGAAACAAGGGACCGACGAAAACACTCTCGTCCGCGGACGAAATGGCATTGAGATCGGTAGTCGCGACTGATTCCGGGGGGGGATCTAGGGCGCACAAAGATTGTGTCAGCCAGTCGGGATAGAAACGCCGCCAAACATTGTCGCGTTGAAAAGCGCATGGGGTAAGAGTCTGTTTCATCTCGCATTAGTTCTGACCGCTCGTGTTACGAACGTCGTGTCCTCGCCAACTCCCTGTTGAGAACGACAAAAACGTACATTGTCTGCCGCTGTGAGACATCCCTGCGAGAAATCGAGTAGTGCCAATCACCGATCGAAGTGTAGACCGTCCGAAGTGCGGCAGGTAGGCCGTTCGCAGTGGCGTTCTCGTTTAGTAGAGCATCTCCGACCTGGTGATTGGAACGAGAACGTCAGTGGGAATATTTCCATGAGACTGGATACCGAGTGGTGCTGATGGCGCTGAAATTCACAGTGGATGGCCGTGAACCGTTGCCAAAAGATGATCTGATCAAGAATGCAACTTGAACCGTTTCCGTGACTCACATCAACGACACGCCGCAAACACCCGACGAGCGGCTTCATCAGTGATGCCTGAAGCAGCGAATTCTTCTGGCTGGTCACCCTCATCTTGGAGATCAAGACATGCCACCCACGTCCTTTCCTGAATTTCACGCGTTTCAACCTCCACTCAGGTGGTGAACTACTATTACCCAGACTCGCAACACTTGACTAGGTCTGTTCCTCTTTGCGCCGCCAACACGCTCCACGATAATCCCGCGCCGCAAACAGCGTCTTGGCTAAAATCGACGCCCTGCCACCACTCGTGACTCCCTCCGAGGTCATTTCCCCTCATTTTAGACGATCTTTCAGGTCGCTAATTGTTTTCGAATTCTTAGATCGAACGGTTGGGGTTTCAACTGGCTGCAGTTCAACGAAACGAAGCCTTCCTTCTTCATGCGGGAGACTGTGCTGAGAGCTTCGACGCGTGCACACAGGTGCGCGATACCGTGTCTCTACGTGGCCACGTTGCTGACCTGACATACCAGCAAAATATATCTGCAAAGATCGGATTGATCCTCTCTTTTTCTCTGATCCTGATTTGGGGGGCCCGTCTACCCGTGGTACGACAAAGACTTCTCATCCATCATATTACGCCATGGCAATCATTCTCACGAACCGACAAGGTACGTGTTGGTCGGATCGCGGGTCAATACGCCAAGCCGAGGAGTAGCCACACTGAACGAATTGGAGACAGAGAGGTCCTTAGTTTTCGGTGTGTTTCCTCCTCATGTGCAGACACGTTGCTCATTCTGGACACCCATCTAGAGGTGACAATGTCAACGGGTGAGTCCATCTGATGTTCTCTCAACTTGTTTGCGTTCAAATACCCCATCCACTAGATTAGACCTGAAAGACAGAATGCCAGACCCACTGCGTCTGCTCAGGTCGGGCTTGATGCTCGTCCATTTTGTTGTCTCTCACTCGGAAGCAGTGCTTATTTCCACTCGACGGCGACTCTGAATTATATTCGCGGTTTGCTTACATCCGGGTTTGCCTCCATCACCCGCGAGATTGGTCTCTCTCCCATGTTCGCTCCCCTTCCCTTCGGTTGGTAATACGGCCTGATTCTTCTGTTGCGTTGTTGATCGACGCTCCATTATATATATCTAGGGATGAACTTGAGAAAATCGTCGAAGGTCTTTCTGATACGTTAGAGTTTACCCGGACGATCGGTGTCGATCCCGGAAAAGAAAACGTGCCATTTGAACGCGGTGGTGGCCGGCGTGCTCGGGGAAATCGATTTCTATACCAGGTCCGTCAAATGATGTCATGCCGATATCCAGCACGCGCTGACGTCCCGAGGCAATCACGAGGGCATTATGCTCGATTATGAACAAGCCCTCACCAGAGAGTTCCCACTCGGGGAAGTGTCGTCTGGGGTCGCTCTTGGAAGGGGCTATTACAATACGTCTGCACACTTTCTGTGGATCAGCGACCGTACCCGACAGGTTGACGGTGCACATATCGAGTACTTTCGTGGCATTCGCAATCCGATCGGGATCAAGGTCGGCCCAACGTTGGGTGACGAAGAGCTGACCCAGCTGCTGGAAGGTAACATGAAATCATCCGTTTGCTCGCACTGTAGCTGACCACTGTTTGCACTTTCGTTTTCGCGGTTTCCCAGTCGTCAACCCAGACAAGGAACCCGGTCGCGTAACGCTGATCACACGCTGACAAGGTAAGCTATCCCTGCCTACTTCCCCGCAATATCAATTTCGACAGGATTCAGATATTGGACCATCTTCCAGGCCACATACGTGCCGTCAAGGCCTCCGGGCATCCGGTCGCATGGGTGTGCGGCCCCATGCACGGCAAGTAGGTTATTTATGACCTCCCTCATCTTCTTTCGTGGCTCACATGGTTCCGTCCGAAACTCGCAGCACGCTCACGTCTGGGACCGGTCTGAAGACGCGCCACTTCAGGATGATCATCAGCGAACTGACGGCTTGCATCGACCTGCATACGGCCTGTGGTTCTCGCCTTGGCGGCATCAGCCTTGAGTTCACAGGCGAGCTCAACGATCAAGGATTCAGCGTCACCGAGTGTCTCGGCGGCAGTATGGAGCTCAGCGAGGAACAACTCGGGTTGAGATACCAGGTGCGTCGATCCGTCGCGGCTCCGTTTAGGCTGTCCACCCCCGAATATCTCATATCAGTCGTTCTGCGATCCGAGACTCGATTTTGAACAATCGTTGGGTGAGTCGTGGATAGGAACATGGATTCGGAGTTCCACTCCGCCTACTCACATCAGGCTCGCCTTCCAGATGTTGCTTTCTTGGTGTCCAATTATTTCAAAGCCCGTTGTGGTACGCCAGGAGAAAATAGTATCTATGCCGCGCTCGGGGGAGGGAAGTAATACAACTGTGTTCGACAAGGGGATCTATCACAATATACACGAGAGTGAATGCATCCGCACACGGACATGGCTCCAAACAGGACGATATTGTCCAGGACCTCTATTTTCCTTTATCATGACAAGTCGAAACCACCCGATGAAATCGCCTGGAGTAGTTTGTCGTAGCACTTCCTCACTCTTGTACATCGGAAGCTGATGACATGATCAGCGTGGTGTATCAGGGGTGGACCGAAATCGGCGTTCACCTTCAACAAATTGACGCACGTGCTCGATGTAGGCAAACGGTGTTCGTCGCTCCCGGCGTCCCGAATCGCAAAGTACGGCTTCAATTGCTTGAATCCACTGCATGGGCGCGTCAACAACCTCATAACGACGAGCGCCGGCACCACTCACAGCAACGGTGGTCGACTGCAACTCGTGACGAAACCAAAAACGCCCGTCTCTGCTCCTGGTCGAATTCCTCCAGGACCTAGCATAAGTGGACGACGTTGATGTTATCCGCGTTACAGGGTTTTTTTTCAACGCACCTTCCAGAACGCTTGAATGGTCGGTTCTTCGTCGTTGTAGAGCCCTCCGTAATTGGTGTGTTGCCTCAGATCGTCGACGTCGACGGGGGTGTTGACGCCCCCGAGAAGAATTTGGAGCTCTTGTTGATTGAACATGCTAAACGGAGCGACCGGTCAGCCCTCTCGCGCTCGTCCATCGACGGCCAGGATGGACGTCGGGAAACGCACCGGATCCACTTGGCATCTACCATTTCCGAAAGACCATCGAAGAACGCCTCGCTCTGCAGCTTGATCTGCTTGCTCAGCTTGTAGTGCGACATGAGGTATATGTACTGGAGCCGGTTTTCTCGCGTGACGGGGATGTTGCTTCCGTTTCGAATGAGGTCCACGGCTTTCGCGACGCCGAACTCTATGGGCGATGATCAGACTCCGACGTTGGGAGCAACGCGAGATTCACCATCAGTCGCGACGGTGAAGTTGAGCGACAAGTCCTCCATGTCGTCCGTATAGTTCTTTAGGAAGATGAGCCCTTGATAAAGTTCGGGATCGAGAGATGCGAGATCGTCGAGGAAGCTCTGCTTTCCCAGTCACTGAGACGATTGTCGTCAGCTTCACTCGCAAAAAAAATGAAGACTTCAATCAAACTCACCTCGGCAAGGAAGAAGGCGGCAAATGCTACTTAGACCAAAATGCCCTCGTAAAGCGCCTTCCCGAGAATGGAACCGATGAATCGATACCAGTTGAGGCTGTGTGCTGACCGAACAAAGGACACTGTCAGCAAGTCAGGAAATGGGTGTGCTGGCGACTCACGCTCCGTAGCATATGTGTGAGGGTTGGGATAGATCTCGTTCTTCTTGTTCTCAAGCCAGAGTCCGCGGTCTGTGTCGAAGACCTCCTTGCACAAGGAGGTGAAGAACTCTTTAAATACACCACCGCCGTCGATGCCAGCCCTTCATCATCGACCCATCAGAGTGCTGGACACCGGATATTCTAAAGGTGCAACTCACTCGGGCGCTCCAAATTGATCGATGAAAGTGATGCTGATCGGCGCCCGAAGGTCGAAGTTTGAAAGTTTGTCGTATCCGTCTTCGGCGATGCTAGTTCGCCTGATAGAGACATCCGTCCTGTTCCTCGGCAAGAAATGGTCGAAATCTCTATTCGCCACGTCGCTCTGCACAAACCGACGGAAAATGAGCACCCGCGTCTCGAATGGTATGGCAAACGGTATGTTGTTGAGGACCCCCAATCGAGGAGATAACCGAGAAATATGATTCGATGGACGGCGCGAGCTGGGACGAGGGGCAGCCAAGTCGTCCACTTGCATTCCTCATACCTAAAGAACTGGTTAAGGGCCGATAATGAATCGTAAATCGCACGCACACAGCTGCCTCCATGAAGGAGTTCATGTCGATGTGAGAGTTCAGATGCCAATGGTCTTCCGGCATGAGTGGTCTGCAAGAACTACAGAAGACGTCAGTCTGGTTCAAGTAGACCGAACAAATCAGTCGCACTCGCGCGCATGGATTGCTTGTAAGCACTTGGTTATCCTGTCACGTACACCTTCCCAAGAAATGCTAAGCCCCGGGGGCGGTCGCTTCCCGGACTTTCGCTTGGTCTTCCCTCTAGTACAACGTGAATGCAATATTGAAGAGGGTACGAGAAAACGGGACGAGCTCGTTGAGGGTAAGTGTTGTTCGCGAGCCGGAAAAGAACTCGTCGTCAGTCATCGTAAGGAGCGAATGCGTGTATAAATCGGTCAGGAGGAGTAAAGGCGGCCAGTATAGCGCAAGAGCGGGATCTAGATTGATCAATACAATGGAGTTAAGAGACGGTCCAGAAACATACCCATGAGCGATGAAATATTCTCGTCCTGACTAAGGGGCGTCGTCCGGACGTACTCGAGATAAATTTCGCGCACGAGGCCTCCACCACCGTACAAGAGCAAAGTAGTGAGAATCTTCTCCTTTCTTGAGGGCCAGACCAATTCGAGGCTCAAGAGCATGGAAACCAAGTCTGAGAGTACTTCTGGGTGCTGCTGCGCAGGTTTGAGAAGCGAATTTATGTGATCCAGAGAAGGCAGAATTTGCAAGCGCTTCCGGGTCCGTTGATCGAGAGGAGGAAGAGTAGGTTGTGAGGCGACGAAAGCAGATGGATGTTCCGAATCCGAGTCACTATCATCCGCCCAAGATGTTGCAGGCTTTTGGGCATCCCGGGGTAGCGGTGGTTCTAAAGCCCGTGGTATCCATCCCGATCACGGTCTCGCTCGCGCACGGAACAGCTCGCACTCGCACTCTACTTCAGAGCCCCTCCCGTGAGCCAGGTTTCTAGCAAAATTCATTCGTCATTTGAACGTCGAGCAGCGAATGCATAGCACTACGATCAACATTTATGCAACCCGGCGCCAAATTCCTCTGTTATCGAATTCATGGTGATGGGAGCACTCCCCATCGTCTCTGCCTTTCCTTTATTGGTGAGGGACACAAGATCTTTGGCAGCACGACGGATATCACGTAGCCGCCCTTCCATGGCAGGGGCCAGTGCCTGCGACAGTATATCCATCTGCCCGACCAAATTGTACATCTGTTGCAAAAAAAACACCTGCTGGTCCTTTACTCTGAGGTCGAAATCTTTTCGATGAATAGACACCTGTACGCTCTGTTCAGTGACGCACCAAACACAACCATGGTGACTGACCGGCTTATGGCCATTACTAGCGTTGCCATCTCCGCCTTCCATTACAATGTATCGAGACGCAACCATGTTGGCGTTCACATAGATCGCCACCACAAAAAACTTCTTCGTCGAGGTAGGTTGTAGGAGAAGTTGTCCGGTGCGTGCAAGTGCGGTCGCCTGGATGAGCATTCGAGAGCGATCATGCTCTTGTTTATCCGAAATGACTTCGCAGATGAGGAATGGGATAATAAGTCGAGCAGAGATAACCATGCAATCACTTCTTGGTACGAATTTCCGAAACGTGTTTGGAGAATCTGTGGCTTCTACAAACATCGGGAAGCCCCATGGGCGGTCCCTGTGGGGATATTAGTGGTAACGAAAATGAAACACAGAACTGCTTACGTCCGGTACTCGAAATGGGAAGAAAGGAGGGAGAAAAACGGGGGTTGAATAAAATTCGTGGTGAAGTTGCTGGCCTTTGCGCATGAAGAAGTTCTGCGGCCAGCGATCCTCGACACGTCTTCATCAAAGCCTCGGAGAACGTTATAGAACACCGCGAATTCACGATGTGTGACCAGTCCGGGTGATTCGGTTTCAACAGGCGCGAAGACGAGTTCAAATTGCGTCTTGTACCGCTCCCGTGCAATTTCGTAATCCTGGTTGCCCTCAACATCGCTTGCCTGAACGACCTGTAGTTAGCATCGAAAGTATTGGAAGACGCAGTACGTACCTTGTAGAAGCGCGGGCTTTCCAGAGCTTCCTGGATCTCCTTGAACGCAGACGGTAGCTCGGTGATGTCCTCCGTGAATACGCCGTCTTTCAGATTCCCCACTACGTCTGCCGCATCCCACGATCCCATCTCCCCGACATTCACGCATAGACGTTCGAGGAACTCGGCGTGACTCTCCCTCAGTTCTTTGGTCGCATTTTCGAATTGCAGGGACGCTGAATAAATCAACATTCAGGACGGAGTTGCTGAGCGATGGCCTACCCACCTGAGCTCATCCTTGATCACGGCGGGGGAGAGCGTGTGAACTGGTCACAGCAACGTGCAGCAGGCCTCACTCAGGAAGCGGGCTTTGCCGGTGTCCAAGCCTAGACCAGACGTATCTGGGGCCGCGGGTGAGTACCCGGAACAAACCGAAGGCTGCACGATGGTCATATCCTTACTTTGCAGCGCCGGACGGAAACCCAAACTTCATCGATTGTAACACGGCCCGATGATGAACGGCGCGGTATCGAGGGCTTTCGATCCCAGACTCGAGTTCAGGGAACTCCCTGCGACGGTTTTCCGAGGTGCGATTCAGTGTGAGAAGATTCGACCATAAACGACTCGTATCCACCTCACCTCGGCTGGCTGCCCTTGTTGATCCTGCAAAGTAGACACTGCCTCCCCGTCGTATCGTTGCTGGAAGAATGTTAACCATATATCTGCATAGACACAGAGCACATTCACCTCGCCATTGTCACCGAATTTACCGTCTGCTGCACATTCACGCAAATCTGAGGCGATACTACAACACTTTTACAGTCTTGCGATAAATTTGGGTTCAAATTAGGCGGTGCCAAAGGCCGCTCAACCTCGCATTCCGACGGTGTTGTCTTGCACTCTTGCATGACTTGTTCCTCGTTCCCAACCGAACATTGACTCGTCGCTCGTCTTTGTGACAACGGCATTAGCGTCACGTTCTGCGGGGTCGGTAACTGACGGGTTACACGACCCTTGATAACGACTCATTAGACAGTTGGGTAAGAGAATGCGAGCACTCACAACTGGGTGGCGTGTGTTGCTGGTTCGAAACCTTCGTTATTCTTTTGTGCTTGCTCAGTGCCCGCCTGCAACGATAACTGCACTCGTATTGTCTTCTCATCGGCAGATGCATTCTTGCTGATTCCTTCAGTCGACGACGTTTGCTGTGCAGAGACTGCACTCTCGGCAAGAACGGAGCGTTCCATCGATTTACTAGCGCATATGCTCGTTCGAACATTCACGACCGCGTCTTGAGGACGTTTGTGAGCAACAAACGGTAAGCGGAAATCACTGGTATCTCGCGTGTGCGCGACCCGCTTCTGTGGTCTTCGCTCGTCTCTAGTCGAGATGTCTCAAGACCAGTAGAACTTGAGGAAAGTCAGCATATAGTGTAAGTCAAACGATTTCCAATTCATGTACCTACGACGAAGAGTCGCGATTTGGACTTCACGATGCACCACTGCAGCCCAGGCACCAGATCCGGTCAGACTGGGCAAGAGCCTGTTGTTGAGAGAGGATTTCCAAGCCTGAACTGAAAGGGAATTTGACCGGGTTGTTGTCAACGATAGACGGAAAGACATACTTTGGTGGACGTCTCTCACTCTGTTGCGCGCAGTTCAGGGACCTGAGCCTCGAGGGATTCGAGGGATTGATGGTCTTGGCACCAAATACGGGGGCGGTATTGTATTGAATGAGTGATTGGATGGAACGGTGGGTGTGTGCTGATTAGGAACGCGTGTAGGCCGTACACCACTGAATGGAAAAAAGAAGAGACGCGTACGGCTGGTGTTTTCGCATGTAGCACAAGCTTGGTTAGGTATTCGGAGGAGGTCTTCACTGCGATGAAGAGGGCTTTGAAGACCGGGATGCTGATGCACGCTCGCATTGCCAGTAATGACGGAGCTGCAGGATTTTATGCAGACGAGTATGCGAAGGTTGTAGGCCAAGTGCAAACCTCATGGCCTGTGCGAATGCTAGGGGGGGCCACACGCTAGCATCCGGAGAAGGGGGGACATTTGGTTGGGTTCTCCCGAACACCTCAGGCGTAAGATACCTCCCAAATGGGACATCCAAATCGTCGCTCGGAAGAAAACGCATCCTTTTCTTATGTAAGCACCAATCGGTCGACGACTTACGGCGAACGCCAATTTATAGTCATTCATATCCCTAACGTTGCGTTGTGTTGCACCGGTTAGGTTAGGGCGAGCCTCATGTCGAAGGCTGAATAAGTTGTAGAATGCAGGATCGTGCATATTTCGGAATAGATAATGGGCTGATTGTTGCCGTCTAACCAG
>JBBPMC010001367.1:0-11383 GCA_038090115.1 Strobilomyces echinocephalus | reverse complement strand
TTTACACTACACTCATAAGTTTTTACACTATACCTGTGTCTGCGAAGTTGAACGGACGAAAACGATGCAGTAGTTGTTGAGATCGTGCAGTTTTGTGTGGTCGGCCTTTGTCACACAGGTTGTCACTCGCCGAGTACTTGCCGAATCGGAGTTTTAATCTCGCCTGCTGGACGCGCGACGCGATCGTTCTTCAAGTCGCGTGTTGAAGGACCCCTCGCTGGCGATGGTTGAAGGCAGCGAGCTTCAAGCCATAGTATGAGGTTCGAATGGACCTTGCTGTCCAGCAACTCTGTGATGGGATCACAAACTTGACTCGCTCGCCAGCTTGTCGCCGACTCATATTCACCTCATGTTGCATATACTTATCGCTCAGCTAGTCGGTCTGGAAATAGCTCGTACAGTATGCCCATCAATCAGTTACAGTACGAACATGTATTTGGGGTACACATAGCCTAATCAACACGTCAGTGTAGATTCGTTGAAACGTTAGCAGCAGCGGTCGGAGTCCGAACCCAACTTGTGACAGTCGTGGTAATTTGTGACCGCCGAACTGGGGGTAGGTGCCGACCTGGGGGTAGGGGATAGTATGCCGTCGATTGAAGATTCCCCATCCCATCTGGTCGGTTCACATTCTGCTTTTAACTCAGCTATGGATAAACGATCCCATGTGGTGATGTAATGTACTGTACCCTACTGTAACATGCTGTAATGATCCTGTAAGTTTTAAAGGGCGAGTTCCTGAGGACCTGATGCTATGTAGTCCAAATCAGTGTTTGAAGTGCCACGCGCCTGTGGAAAGCTAGTCTGGTGACCAGACTAGTGGAAAGCCACGAATCCACGAATGGCGCACAAGAGCCACGAACATGGCGGATGGCGTGTGGCGAACATATTCCCAGCCCAGGGTCCATGAACAATCGATCGATCGTCACGGTTGACGTCAATCAAGCGGCGATAATGCCCAATCTTGGCCTTGCAAGCGAACATCTATGATTGTGTGAACGCCATGGCCATGGTCATGACTTGTGGCTTTGCCATGCGCTCGCCCGAATCTCCACCCGTGGCACTTCAAACACTGGTCCAAATACTCCTACTCAGCTCATCCTAGCTACCGCTATTTGTTAATGACACTTTCATGACTTTCGTTTGTTGTTCTGCTCACACTACGCTATATTTACTAGCAACCTCTTGACAACTACTTAATTCAATGGAACAGTCATGTCAGTCTACCATCTAACACGCGAGGTTTGCTCCATCATTATGCGGCAATTCCCGAGTCGTTTTCCACTGCGAAAAACTAGATAAGTAGATTGCGCCAAGAGTTTCGCTTCCATCTCTGGCGAACGTAGTTAAGTACAATTTCCGTCCAAATGTTCAGAAGTCGACCCGAACTATCCCCAATTTATTTATATGATAATGCATAAGTCATGTAATGTGGCAGACACCCCTTTGACGATCGCCGAAGATGAAGAGAAGTCCCCTAAACACCACCTGCGGTCCCTGCTCACTGTTCGGCGATTCCATGAGTATTTAAAAGTGTTCGGTTAAGGTACACACCCACGCCACGAGAGGACGCATTTAATTTCTCCGTCGGGACAATTACAATGAAACCAAAAGAGACATCGAGATGATAGGGAAATCACAGAAGGAATATAAACGGTAGCCATCTGATCATGATCACAATGACAGGAAAATAGTAAATAACGGATGACTTCCAACCCGGACACACGGAACAGCATGACGGTGAAGTCCAATTCAAGCGTCTACTGGATCTTGCCCAACGGAAGGGTGAACCAGCTCTCTTCCTTGATAAGGAGGTCGCTAAGACCACAGTAGAATGCGATCCAGGCCGTCACGATACCCCACACACCGCCGGCCTTGGTCACGGCGAGAGTGCCAGACAATGCACCGACGGCAAGCAGCAGGTTGGTGACGCTGAGGCAGAAGAACATCAAAATAAGGCCAATGTTACGGCGGAGAGAGCCAATGCTATCCACATATATTAGGATCGTCGTATCGCTGAGCAAATAAAGAACGGAAACTCACAGGAACATGAAGGTGAGGATGAACCAGGCGACCAAGTAGATGCCAATCGCTTGTGAGAACTCGTTGGTGGACTCGTATGCGGAGATGACACCGCTACCAGGGATCAGAATGGTTGCGTATGACATCCACAACGCTCCGTAAGAAGAGAAGGCTATGAAATCGTTAGCCAATTGGAAGATCGTGGTGACGAATCGCAAGCGAAACAATAAGAACATGGATCGTATGATCGCTTCGCGTAGTGGTCCCATAATAGAAGACCTCTAGGCAAGATGGGTTCATCAGAGCACAAACTGCATGTACCAGTGGCATCAAAGGTGTTTCCGCGAGGGAACTCCCACATGCCCGCGATGAACTGGGCGAGACCTCCAGAGAAGCAGGCCATGCCAACGATGACATTGGGAGTATTGATGCCTCGTACGTTGATGTGGTACAAGGAGAGGATGAACGAGGTGGACGCGAACGAAAAGAGACCACTGCGATGGCGTGAGCGTGACACAGGGTACGACGGGGGTGGAACGTACAGTGGACTTGGGTTCGCAATCTTGATGGGCCCGGCCGCAGGGGGAACTACATCCTCATTGTGGTAGTTTCGGACGACCTGAGTGTGAGAAATGCAGGCTTTCTCGACGTCGGACATGGTGGTGGAGTAAGTGCCAAGTGGAAAGATGGAGAGGGAATGATAAGAAACAAACGGCACGTTGAAACCTTTTATCCATCCTGACGAAATGCATCTTGTACCCTACTAAATGCGTCAGTTCATTCTGAGCCAAGCCAGCCAATCAAAGCTCACGAATCGTTGTCCAAAACATAGAGCTGCTCTACAGATCGGCGCCGAACAGCCTGAGGATGACGGTTGCTGACACAGCAAGAGTCCGAGCACGTAACCGACCAAACTTAGGCTAATCAGACGTCAGACTGCCCTGCGGCGATAAACTGGGATCCGGTGAATCGCCTACTGGTAACCGAGATGGGCCCGCCGCCTCTGTGCACAGGACTGTCACGGAAGGTCGCACTTTCACTAGGAGTCCGCTCTTAGAGTACATACGGCTCGCAAATTTGTTTGACAATGAACCCAGACCTCGATATGAGCCTATTGGGTTACGGTAGCTTACTGCGCGTCCTTAGTTTACATATACTATGCGCACCGCATGCACGACCCGATTCAGATCCTAAGTCTGCTTGTGGGTCCCGGCCTTCTCTCAGGTACGTGATGGGACAATATATCATATCATTATATTTCCTATTATGGGTATTGTCGTGACGTCGAGTTCCACATACTGTACACGATAGGGCAAGTTGACTGCTCGACCGTCGCCGAGCCCTGCCCTGCCTTGTTCATCCACTCTGTCCATTCTCTTCGTGCAACTGCGCCATAAATCGAACTTGTCGTTGGCATAACGCCGCCTCGCGCGGGCCCAGAAGCGCACCACCCTTCAAGATCAGCAAAACCTGATTTAGTGTCCAGCACTGGCCAGTACTATGGCACTATGAAGAAGTCAGGGACATGCACTATGGACAAAGGGAGAAGCAAATCCCAGGTTTTGCTGATCGGCGGCGGCGCGTTCGTCCTCACTAAGGCGAGCAAGCAGCGCCCGGTCGCCCTCCAGCTCACGCACCCTGATCTTTCTTCCGATCGTTCTAATCTCTCAAATCTGCGTTGTTTCGAAGACGTCCGCGAGCGCCAAGAAGGCAATCGTTCCAGTCATTTCATTCGTGGAGCACTGACTGTTTCGCTTTGTCCGCTTGTCCGCTCATTCTGATACCCCCGTTTCAAGCGAGCGAAAAAATCGGGCATTGCACGACCTTGTCGACCTCAATCTTCTCAATCTGTCTGTTCTGTCCGCTTCCAATTGGGGTCACTCGTCGCTTTCGTGCGCTACCGCTCATTTACACTCTCGCCACTTCCTTCTGAGTGCGAGTGTCGGGGAGACCTAAACAGAATAAGTGAATACTCCAGTCGAGTACTATTCTATGTCAGTAGGTATGTAACTAGTAAGCTTACCTCCGGTCGAGTGGTACGAGACTGGAGGAAAAGGTGGGAACGGCCCGGGGCGCGGACTCCGCATTATGTAATACTTATTGGTAGCATCGGCCGAGGCGGTGTTCGAGGCTCCACTGCCTGCCATCATGCCGCATGCCACTGCGTCTGAAAACTGTCTGCCGAAGAGAGCACGATCGAACGTCCATAGATCTGCCAGGCCAAGGTACGCCGAACCTGACAAGGCTGAGAGAAAAAAAACAGTTGCCATCATCATATATCGGCAATGCCGAACGTCGTTGTCCGAGTCGCTTTACAGCTGGATCGGAAATGATAGACGCTTTCGCCTGTGTTCCCCTCGGCTTTCCGGGTTTACGGACCAAATACAACTAATCTTAATGTGGCCAAGTATCGTTCAAATTCGGAGTTTGACAAGGTGACGAAACCTCGTTTCAGCAATCCTCCTGAACCTTCCTCTGGGAAACTCAAGCTTGCTGGGTAAAGGGCATCGTGTATCCTTCCCTTCGCTAATCTGTTCACACTCCCAATTTAGAACGGATGTTGCCACCCTTTCAAACCTCGATAGTAGCAATTATCGCAACCAACGAAGGTTGGCAACCAAGCCGACTAGTGCACGTCTCCTGTGGGTCATGATATTAAGCTGTGATATTAAGCTAACGGTCCGTAGTCTATCTTCCTCGCCGGAGGCTTCGCGGCGAGTGATTGGCTCTTCTCGAAGCTGGAAGAATACATCAAGCCTTTGACTCTCGGTTTCTGTCGCCCAGACTATCGCTAGAAATAATGATCCTTCCAAACGCGTTCAGCGCGATACTGTACAAGGTACGCGGCACGCGGTGAACGACGGTGTCAAAATTCGAAACCGGGTAGGTCATAGCGATGCCCGACAGAACGCAAATTGTTCTTGACCTACGAAGGGATGTTCTCTAGCCCATGCACCGTCCACGCGGACATATCCAAGATGCTCAGTCCATAATGCAGCTTTGCGGGAGCATAATTCTACAGGCGGCAATTCAGCACTGTGTCGATGTTTGGGATGACTGAGTTGCAGGCGCAGATTAGCTGGACGGAGTATGTGTTGAACGGAGGTAGGACGTGCTCTGGTCGAAAGTGACCTCGTTGTTGACAAGCTTTCAAAAGGGGTCCTGCGGCCGTGGTATTCGATCAGATTGTGGAGGGGATGTGAGCTCGCCTATCCTGGTGTTAGCCTTCTTCATCTCGTCCGCTCACGCGCGGCGTCGCTGGCCACCTTCCTGATGACCACC
This sequence comes from Strobilomyces echinocephalus, assembly GCA_038090115.1. Lineage (NCBI taxonomy): Eukaryota > Fungi > Basidiomycota > Agaricomycetes > Boletales > Boletaceae > Strobilomyces > Strobilomyces echinocephalus. The sequence goes on along the minus strand of JBBPMC010001367.1, from coordinate 6,079 downwards.
CTGCTGCTCCCCGTCCTCCTCGTCGCCCCCGTGGAACGCGACATCCGCATCGTCAACGTGGTCAACCCCTTCTACGCAGCCGCCTCCCTGACGTACTCGCTGATGAAGCCCCTCCCACCCACCGCCCCGCTGTTCAAGCAGGAAGGTCGGAGGTCCCTCGAGATGATCGTCTTCATGCGCCATCTTCAGCGCGTGCTGGACGCCCTTCCGTCCGGCGGCCGGGTGCCAAAGACCAACAAGGCGACCGCGTGGTGAGCGACAAGATCAAAAGTCCAACATCGTCACCGTTGTCCGCCTGTCCCGGTGTCAGTTGCGCGGACGCCGTCGCGGCCCTCCTCAAAGCGAACAGCGGCCAAGCGCGACGATCCGTCCTCGGGACGGTCGTGTACGTCGCTCCCTGAGTCTGTTTGCCTGCCCTTTCCGACCTTGTTTTAGCTGGAAAGATTTGGCGGTTACCCAGGACGCTCATACCATCTAAAGTTGACTCGCTGCTGTAGAGTACGTCGTAATTTATCGATCGACGAAGACAATAAACTGATGCCGTAGGTGATGTAATATCGTACTCTACTGAGAAGACCACCAAACGTCCTGAGGGAATCACACTCCCTTCCGTCTCAGCACACCAACTGGTTCAAGTATGTACAGCTTTTGGCTTCAGGAACGCCGTAGCCAAGATGGTCTTCCGTTGTGAGTCTTGTTCATTTGTTCCGTGAGAACCCCGTCGAACTTGGGGCCGCACTTGTGGGCCACAAGTCCGCCGAGGTTCTCCTCCTCACCGCATCGCCTTATTCGACTGCGATGCCATCGTCGATGCGTTCGCCGAACTTTTGCGTGAACCATGCGGTAGACTTCCTCGCAGGTCTTGGTGCACCCAGCGACGACGAGGGACGACGACGAGGATGTCAGACATGTGAGCAAAATCCATCGATGGGTCGCGTGATGGTCACGGTCGGTTCGATCTTCCGGCCATGCGTACGTGTCAAGGCGACGCCACACACCGGTCGCCCATTTCTTTTGCTGTGGCGTCGTCAGCAGCGCAGGCGATTGCCCAAAGTGATTGACAACCACCTATTTCGCGGACGTCGTCGTGAGATCTCTGCGAGCGGCTGCTCGGCCTGGAGGCCGTCGTGATGCTCCGGCGGGGAAAACTCGACGATGACACACCTCGCAACGCGATTCGCACCAAAGCAGCGGGGGGCCTCGCAAAACGATACTAAGAAGACGCGCAAGGCTGTATTAGCCCACGAGCTCGGCGCTATCCTGGGTGCTAGCCTCCTCCATCTCGTCCGCATGGACCGGTTGAAGGCAGTGGATTGCAGGATCTCGACGGACGTCGAGGGCGTCGAGGAGAGACTTGAGCGCTGGCACGAAAGGGTGCGAGTTTCCAATCTTTGGACGTCGCTCTGTTAGGAGGAAGGTGAAATGGGTGAATACAAGAAGCTGGCCCCCGCGTAGCAGGTGTTTAGCCGCCTCTGGAACGACAGGTGCGCGACGGGCTAGAGCCCTGGAGTGCGCTGAAACGGGCGACGAACAACAAGGTGGGGGCGCGGGAACAAGGAGCGCCGCTCGCTTACGTCGCTAGTTCAAAGAACATAGATCAAGTGGACATTATCATTACTTAGTGTGACGTAGGATACAGCTCTGGAAAACGTGGGACAAAAATCGAGCCAGGAGGTTGATCTTGATCAACCAGGTAATACGGGGGACGCATAAGAACCAAGGGAGCAACTAGTCGTCGTATGATATGATCGAAGCGGGACCTCTGTTCGCGTTCTTTCGTTAGCATCCACCGACTCCACTGTGGATTTCAGCCGTACCTCTTCTCCACACCCTGGATCGTCATGTGAGTGATGCAGCACCTGGCTTCCAACGTAATGATTCGCAACGCACCATCTATTTCCAGCTAATTTGTGCTTTCAGCTCCGTGAGGCCGAACAGGAGTACGACCTCGAAGTCTAGACAATAATACTCGCCCTGTCCTTGACCTTTCCGGGGTATCAAAGAGTTGGCAATCACAGAAGTATCAGCGACCACGGTGCACATCGTGCTGAACCGTGCTTGCATTCCATTCCACTCGTCAGTGACGCGTGCTGGCTACATACTCTCCAGACATACCAGCTTCCTTGTCCATCCAGTATGGTTCGAGAGCATCTCCTCTGTACGCGAGAATGGATTGTTTGATATCTGTCAAATCAAGTCGGGAATTCCGCTCGAGGTTAAACACCTGGCGAAACTCTTGTTGCTCCGAAACTTGGACTCCCTGTCGGAAACGAGGTGAAGTACGGTTGTGGATGGCTGACTTAGTGACTAGTACGCACCTTTCTCAGTATCGAGTAGAACACAATTGATAACATGACGACCCCAGAAGCCGATACAATTTTCTTGTTCTCCCTCTCTCGATGATCTGCACGAGAGGAATCGTATGGTATACAACATTCTATGCCATACGTGTACTTCGAGGTCCGCGAGGTGACCAACAGATCGATGAAGGAAGACACGGCCCCATCTGCCACAGCCTTGTTCCTGGTGAAGATATCAACACGAGGCAACTTAGATGTTACGACACGTACACTGGACTCAGAGGTCTGCACAAGTGCACGTTCGGATGTTGTTGGAGATGACGGTACAGGGAGTCACTGGCGGCATAACCGCCGACCAGGAAGGCATGCTACCAAGCACACTGTCAAGCCGCGTACCTGACGCAACGTCAGAGTGAAGTCTACCTTGATTCGGATCTTCAACTTGGTCGCCGCCTGCCGCTGTTTCTCAAAGGCGTCGACGATCGCCTCTATAGAGGGCTCAAAGAATTTCGCCACGTCTTCGCTGTTGGGAGCGACTCCAGGTCAGTGCTACGACGTTGGTGCGCAGAAGTTCGCCATACCCAGCCAACTTGAGCTGACCTGAGCGAATATCGTGCTGTGGATCTTTGTCGTAGAAGGTCTCGAGCTGTATTGTGGATCGCCGGCATCACGGAACCTCAGTTTCGTAGTCTTGTCGAAAATTTCTTTCATTTGATGAAGGATCTCAGGTAATCCGTATCGCGAGGCGGCAAGTTTGGCTATGGTAGTATTGTAAATTGCTGGTTTCAGTGACCTCGAAAGAACGAAGATTACATGCTCTGAAGAAACGCGTGAGCTAGTCGCCTAAACACCTGCTCACTTGGGCGATTCCTATTGACATCAGGACGGTGCTACAAAAGTGTTCGGCTAAGGTACACACGCCACGAGAGGACGCATTCAATTTCTCCGTCGAGACAATTACAATGAAACCAAAAGAGACATCGAGATGATGGGGGAAACACAGAAGGAATATAATCAGTAGCCATCTAATCAAAGTGATGAGAAAATAGTAAATGACGGATGACTTCCGATCCGGACACACGGAACAGCATGACTGTGAAGTCTAATTCAAGCGTCTACTGGATCTTACCCACCGGGAGGGTGAACCAGCTCTCTTCCTTGACAAGGAGGTCGCTAAGACCACAGTAGAATGCGATCCAGGCCGTCACGATACCCCACACACCGCCGGCCTTGGTCACGGCGAGAGTGCCAGACAATGCACCGACGGCAAGCAGCAGGTTGGTGACACTGAGGCAGAAGAACAGAGAGATAAGGCCAACGTTACGGCGGAGAGAGCCAATGCTATCCACATATATTAGGATCGTCGTATCGCCGAGCAAATAAAGAACGGAGACTCACAAGAACATGAAGGTGAGGATGAACCAGGTGACCAAGTAGATGCCAATCGCTTGGGAGAACTCGTTGGTGGACTCGTATGCGGAGATGACACCGCTACCAGGGATCAGAATGGTTGCGTATGACATCCAGAACGCTCCGTAAGAAGCGAAGGCTACGAAATCGTTAGCCAATTGGAAGATCGTGGTGACGAATCACAAGCGAAACAACAAGAACATGGGTCATATGATCGCTTCGTGTAGTGGTCTCATGATAGAAGACCTCCTGCCCAGGCAAGACAAACTGCATGTACCAGTAGCTCCAAAGGTGTTTCCACGAGGGAACTCCCACATGCCCGCGATGAATTGGGCGAGACCTCCAGAGAAGGAGGCCATGCCAACGATGACATTGGGAGTATTGATGCCTCTTACGTTGAGGTTGTACAAGGAGAGAATGAACGAGGTGGACGCAAACGAAAGGAGACCACTGCGATGGCGTGAGCGTGACACAGGGTACGACGGGGGTGGAACATGCAGAGCACTTGGGTTCCCAATCTTGATGGGCCTGACCGCAGGGGGAACTACATCCTCATTGTGGTAGTTTCGGACGACCACAGTGTGAGAAATGCAGGCTTTCTCGACGTCGGACATGGTGGGAGTGAGTGCTAAGTGGAAAGATGGAGAGGGAAAGATGAGAAACAAACGGCACAATGAAACCTTTTATCCATCCCGACGAAATGCATCCTGTACCGTACTAAATGCGTCAATTCATTCTGATGCGAGCCAGCCAATCAAAGCTCACGAATCGTTGTCCAAGACATAGAGCTGCGAGTCTACAGATCGGCGCCGAACAGAATGACGGCCCGGGACCACGGTTGCTGACACAGCCGCAATCCGAGCACGTAACCGATTCCAATAAACTGGGCTCCGCAATCGCGCTGAATCATTCACAGTCTCCGACTTTGATCCGGCGAATCGCCTACTGGTAACAGAGATGGGCCCGCCGCCCCTGTGCACAGGAAGCTCGCACTTTCACTAGAAGTGTGGTAGTACAAGTTCCGAAATGTAGGTCCACCTCTTGGAGTACGGCTCGCAAATTTGTTTGACAATGAACCTAGACCTCGATATGAGCCTATTGGCAAGGCAGCTTACTGCGCCTCCTTAGGAGACGTCCTCATTTTTTACATATACGTATATGTGCACTGCCGCATGCCACCCTTGGCAGCAGTTTTCGGCCTTTTGGTAGGTTTCTTTGTAGTCCGCTTCCCCAGCGGGTTCCCCCTAATTCCAAATCTGGAGCGCGGTGCTTCTCCCTGCGATTTTCGCAGCCCTTCCCGCCCTTGCAGAGGCTCGCCGGAGATCTCGCGAGCGCACTCGAACCATCCGTACATCTGTGCCGTCGCACTGCCCCCTCACCGCCAGTGTCCAGCCTCTCCCCCACCCTCTCGCGCGCCCTACCGGACCCTCATACCCTTGTGTCGACCATCCACACGCCAATCCTTCGTCACGACGCAACTGCAGCGGCAGTCTGCATCTTTCGACTTGCGCTCACCCTCGCGCTCCCGACGTGACTACAGCAACACCATGGCAGTTGCTACAGTGTGACTGCCATGATGTTGTCGTGTTCACGACACGAATGCCACCCTTCGGGCGCCCGTCTGTGCCCTCTGCGCCCTCGTGTGACCGCACCCATTTGCCGCGTGTGCGCGCGCCCTCCAATCTGACGTGATCACGGCGACACCACCATCACCGCACCCTCTCGACACATCGTGATCATGACACGACCACGTATGTCCCTTTTTCGACGTGACTACGGCGACACCATGGCAGTTGCGGCAACGCGATTGCCATGATGTTGTCGCGTTCATGACACGACTCCCCCTATTTATGCGTCGGTCGCGAAAGCGTGACGATACACCTTCGCAATTGCACACCCCACCGCGCCCTCCCCGTCACCTCATCCCAATCCCCCCTCCTGGTGTCTCATGCACCCACTGTGACAGGCGAGCGCTAGGGCTCAAGTAGGTGCAGTGGGGGTGAAAAGCGGGCGTGGTGGGGGCGGTGGTGACGGGAAAATGCGACGGCATGACGGGAGAGCAGCGGATGACGGAAACAAAGACAGCAGGGGCAACGAGCGAGTGTTGGTGGCCGACAAAAATGTGTCGGGGGGTGGTGATGGCGAAAAACACGGCGAGGGCGATCTGAGAGCGTTCGCGCTCAAATAGATAGTGGGGGCAACGGGCGAGTATCGAAAGAGAGGACGCCGTGTGGTGCGAGAGGACTACATGTCGGGACACGTCGGCCAAGCGCACGATCAGTGCATCATGGTCGTGATGAGATTCGCAACGCACATTGGGGGTGCGGGTCGACACGAAGATGGATGACAGTAGGTTATGGGAAAGCATA
>JBBPMC010001366.1:0-11397 GCA_038090115.1 Strobilomyces echinocephalus | reverse complement strand
CTGCATCACCTTCTCCCACAGCTCATCGAGAGTAGACATCTTGCTCGAGGTCTGCGCCTTCTTTGCTCTATGTTTCTTTTTTCCTGCGCCGATGATGAGATACTCGTACCCGACGCAGTGCGAGCAACATGCCTTTCGAGCTGCCCTCGACGCCAGACTGTTCTTGCGGCAACACTGGCACGGGCGACGGCGGCAGGGCTGGTGCACGGTTCGTGCTGTCCCGGTCAGAACCCCTTCTGTGCTCAACCCTGCTTTTCAGCCGTTCTTGGTCGGCTTGACCGGGTTGCATGACGATGACCAACTGTGGCCCGACGTCCTTGAGCTTCTGGTTCGGATTCACGTCTACAGAGGGTCGATCGTCGTCAGACAAACGAAAAAGAGCTGTCCCGAGGACAAAAAAAATTGACCTGGAAACAGCATCGCGCTGAAGTTGCTGGGGTCGACGGGGGGTTCGAGGGCAAAGGCATTGGTGGCGCGCTTGGCGGTCTCGTAGTATACTGCTCCCATGACCTGCTCCACAGCCACATCACCTCGGTTTTGTTCGAGGTCCTGCACCCGGTTCCAGCTCACGAGCGGGTCGGAAAATATCGCGTACAATTCGCATGACTTTCTTTCGTCGGTCGCCATGCTGCGGTACGGGTAGTAGATAGACGGACCTCCCGCATCACAAGGTATTTCAACCCCATTCCATCATGCTGCTCTGACTGGGGTGACAGTCGGGGACTGAAAACCGGGGGGAAACCTTGGAGTAAGCGATCATCGAAACAGGTTTGAGGCCTCGAGGTTGATCGATAATCTGACAGCACACCTGAACTGACACTACATACTGCTGTAGGCGTGTCTGGCACCCTTGTCCAACGCGAATGGGAGCCGAGTAGCGGAAGCCACGTCCGGCAACTCTTCACTTCATAGTCAGCAGGCGAAGAACACGACTCTGAAGCACGCTTGGTTTCGATTCCAGCCATGATGGTAACCATCGATTGGTAGGACAGTCTGATGACCTAACGGGCCCCAGGGGTGTCGAGCGTTCAGGACGATCCTTATGCTCAAGACCTGCCTCGATTTCCCACCGTCTGGGGTAGGTACTAATGGGGTGTCCAAAGTCGGTGAGCGCAGTCCGACATCTGCACGATCTGACCGTCTGAACCACGCGCTTCTGTTCTAGCACCTCATCCATATCGACCTTGATCATCTCCCAACCGAGTCCGCGTCACGACGCTGTTCAAGCGCAAGGAGGGCCGTCTCGAAAGAGGAGTTCGACGACTACCGACGTTCAACGCGCTCGAGGTAGTCAAAGGCAGGCCGCCCGATACGAGCGGGCGACGTCCAGCTTCCCGCCGTCACGCCGACGCCCGCCCGTAGGGATGGGTTAACGATCACGTCCACGACGTGCTGTCAGAAGCGGGTCTCAACACCACGCTCTACGACGGCCCAGGCGGTGGTTGAGGGGACTTCGTTCGGGGACCTCAAGGGCCATCTTCAGGAGCGAGGAGCACAGGGACGTGATCCCCGGCGAGGCGAGCAGGTAAATCGAGAAGGGCGGTCACATTTTCGCGTCTGACGTGTCCACGCTCGCCGGCCAGTGCATCTGAGTGATGGCCCCGATGGCGACGGTCGGGTGGGCGTATTTTTTTTGCCCTGCCGCGAGTCGTGCCCACGTCGAATGTCGTGGTGCAGGCACTGTTTATTCGTGTTCGTGCCCAGCGATACAGCCGCGCAACGTGTATATCTATTATAAGTAGTCGTTCGTGAACATCGGTGGTCGCTGTTCATGTAATATTCCTACCTCGCGATACGCGGGGTCGTTCACACCATGAGGTTGGGTACTACTGTTGCTGCATCTCCTCAGCATGTCCAGATATAATTCCCGATCCAAGTGGTGAGCTCCACGTGGTGCCTGTACACATCGCTGATGTTAGGGTGAACTAGGACCAGGACGCTGTTAGGTAACGGCGCCAGCAGTCATTGGATGAATAGTGAGAGGGAAATCTCGCACCCGCAAGGTCCGCGGTTCATGTCCACAGATCAGCGCAAAAGTGCTGGTTCAGGGCTGTGAAGGCTCACGGCTCCTAGTCTTGAAATAATCTTGACAGACGAACGCCATCCAGGGCACGACAGAACCAGGGTGGGCTGTCCGCGTAGTTCTGCTGTTCCGCCCCGTAGACGTTCTTCCCAAAACCACCCGCCAAGACGTCTGCTAGTCAATACAAAAGGAACATAGGAATTATGTAGACAAGGGAGGGGTAACGCCGACCAGTCGTTCCAACCACGTCGATTTTCTAGTCGTGGTGGTCATCAGATGATAGATGCGGACTGATCCAATCGCGACGTAAATATTGAGAAACCAGGCTCACTTACACAACAGCTCAGCCAGTCTCGGTATACGCCGCTCCAAGGAACAGCCGTATGCAAGGCTAAAGCCTTTGTGCATTCCACACTTTCTGGCTGGGAGAAGTCTATTGGGGCATTCGACGTGCAGCTGCTCGTAGCCACTTGATTTCCATGACCAAGCCCAGGTTGCCAGTACGATCATAGACTGCTAGAACAATAGAGAAGAAGAAAAAGCTATAAAAAGGCACGAAACGCAAGACCAATTAACGTGTGTTGATCGGCGCGTTGCCTACTCCGAGTCCGACCCTGCATCTTCGACGAAAAATCAATACACAGAAAATAAAGTAGAGGTCGACTTACCGTTCGCGACGTCATCAGCGTCGATGAAGTTACTTATTTGTCGCGCTGGAGGGGTCGCCAACGATATCACCTCCGTATCGTTTGGACAGTAAATCTCGGCAAGATTCTTTGGTGTGTGACGCGCCTTGTTGGTCAGCCGGGTACTGATGGGCTCCGGAGATTAGGGCATGGAAAGATGAAAATAATGAGCTCATACGAATCAAAAGCACCGGCTGTTTCGACGAGAGCAGACACGATCGTGCGACGCGTCATTCGATCTTTGATTTGCACGGCGAGGTGGAGAGGCGTGTCGCCTGCTTTGTTCTGAGGGTCCACGTCGCAGCCGTCGGCTTCAATGAGGAGTTCGACGTGGTCGAATGAACCATTCAAGACGCTATTAGTAATGATGGATACAATATGAGATAATGCGGAGATGATGATAAAGAGCTACCTACGCGAGGTGGAGAGCTGAAGGATGGTGGAGTATCAGGATTAGGTTGATTGCAGCATAGAACGATAGTACGAACGCGTGTTTCCAGCACTGTAGTTGTCCCGAACGAAGTTGAGCTGCGGCAGACGGGCAAGGTTTGTGAACGTACAGGTCGGAGCAATTGATGTCGAAAAGGAAGTTGTCATTGTCTCCGGGATTTCTGTATTCTTCGCTGGTCAACATCTCCTCGACGTTGCCGTCTTGTCGGGCTGCTGCCAACAACTGTTTATCTGCGAAACCGCGATCAAAGGGCCATTCGAGGCAACGAGTGATGGTCGTACTGAGCAGTTTCCGCTTTTCTGCATTATCGACGCTGGTCGATGTTGATGGTGCCTCGACGTTTGCTGCGGGTGATTGTTTACCTGCATGACGCGATCAGTCAGGTTTCGCACGATAGCGCTCGCCAGGCTTGGTCTTACCGAGGGGCCTCTGCTTAAGCTTCTCGCTGTTCCCGGTCATTCCAGAGTATTGCAGAAGTGTTGGATACAGTAGTGGTACGTGACCGAAAGCGGAATTCGGAGTCTTTCCTAGACCGCCACCATCATCCACCGCGATGGCGCAGTACCATGCTTGCTATCCAACTGGCTGATTGGCGTTCCTAGGACCTCAGGACTTATCGACGATGGCCTTTGACGACCACGATGGTGACGCTGTAGGTGGACACAAGCCAACAGAGTTCCAGTGTTGACGCTCGTCGCTCCTAGGAAATCATAGCCGAAGGGCCAACGTCCGTCGTGACCCGCATCGAGTCTGGCTTTTCGGATGGCCCTCGGTTTGTCGCGGTCAAGACGTCCACCACGACACACGCCAAAGAGCCTCACGATATCATCAAGGAAGTCCGCCTCCTCACCTCCGTCTCGCATCCAAACGTATCTGTTTCTTGCTACTCGCTTTCCGTGTCCCTGACCCATCGATGTCCTAGATCATCCCACTGATCAAGACGGAATCGTCTCGAAGATCCCAGAGTCTGAGTTTATGGATGCCATACATCCCCTACTCCCTCGACGAGCTCCTTCAGTCCTCCCGGTTCTCTCCGCACCCAATCATCTCCCTTGGAAACACGCCCTCACTTTCGCCTACTCTGCGCGAGGTCCAATTCGTCACTCTCGCCAAATCGATCATCTTTCAGGTCCTCTGTGGCGTGAGCTACCTCCACAGCGATGACGTTCGAATCGCGCACCGAGACATCAAACCAAGCAACGTCCTCTTGAGTTCGTCCGGACGTGCACAACTCATCGACTTTGGGATCGCTTTTCGCGTCGGAGAGGATCGTACCGCGAAAGCGAGGGACCTGTGGCCGGAATTCTCGGCCCGGATGTACTTTGAGGTGTCGACCGGGTACGTAGACGTCTTTTACGCGCCCCCTGAAGTTTCTGACGCTCACATGTCCCGCGCAGCCCTTATCGTGCTCCAGAGCTACTTTTCGGTTCGCGGACGTACGACGCCTTGGCCATCGACGCGTGGAGCCTCGGGGCAACTATCGCCGAGTTCTTCACCTCGCTCCGACTAGAGACAGACGAGGACGAAAGTGACGAGGAGGGCTATTATTTGTATCGGTCTGATCGCTCCCCCGGGTCCGATTCCGGGTCTGACGGGGGCGCTGGACGACAGGCGCCCACCCCACCCCCAGCACCGTTCGTCATTCCTCAGGGCACGCGCCCACGTCCGACAGGCCGTTGGACGCGCACGAGTCTATTCGACGGGTCGCGCGGCGAAATCGGGCTCGCGTGGAGCATCTTCAAGGTGCGTGGAACGCCCAACGCCGATACGTGGCCGGTACGTCGCTTCACCTCGTCCTCGTCCCGTTTTTGTTGACGTTTGTCGGGATAGACGTTTCTGACCCTCCCAGACGCCAGCAAGGTCTCCTTTGTCGACGTCCCTGGGACCGACTTGGCGTCGCGTCTCCCCAACTTGCCGCCGTCGACCGCGCGCGGACGCACCAACGCGACGACGCACGCGCCGTCCCTCGACCGAGTCCCCTCCCCGCTCGACCTCGTTCACCGGTTCCTCGTGTACGAGCCATCTCGACGCCTTGAAGCGTCCGAGGCGCTGGGCCATCCATGGTTCAGAACCGAGCCTGCGTTGGTGCTACCCGCGGACTGGGAGGGTGATTGGCCTGGGTGGCCAGGGTGGGTGGAGGCAACGTCGCGTTCGTTTACTTTGGAGGGACAGACGTGTGCGCTCGGAGATCTGTTACGGTTGTACGTTTCCAGCAGGGAGCACTAAGTAGTGTTGTTCGTGAGTGTATCCGGTGTAACGCAGTGTATGCTCTTACTCCTTCGCTGCTGTTTGGTCGGAGAGAAATTGGATATTATTACATGGATCATAAGGTATGGATGGGGAGCGGATCACGAAAGCACTACAGACATTCAAAATTCCATATTCCATGTTCCTGTAGAAGTATTACGGCGAGCATATAACTATAAAGTCTGAGTCCTTCAGCGAACAGTGCAGAATAGATATAGGTGTGGAGGCTACTCATGCCCAAAACGTAGACACATCGCACGCAAATTTCTTCTTCCGTTGCTTCGTGGGCGGCAAAGTTGCCTGCCTTCCACGCCTGTTGTGTGACGTTGAATGAAGAAGATTTAGTGCATCTTGCGGTGGCAGATGTGTGACACTTGCCAGCTGGCGATGGACATCCTTGGAGAAATTGGCGACACTTCTGTTACCAACGAACGACGCCCAAGACTGGATATCGCCATTTTGCTGGCGGACCCCGAACCACTGGAGGATAAACTCCCGTGCCAGATCGAGGAGAGCACATCAATTTATCAGATCTACTACATTATTGTACTCAAACAGCATTGTCAGTATAGATATAGGCAATCGGGTCAGTTCACGTTACCTTTCGTTGCAGATCAGTACGAATCTCTCCTATCTCGGTTTCGAGTGCACCGATCTTGTGTTTGTGTACCTTGCTCTCTTTTTTAAGCGTGCGGATCTCGTCGTCAGCGCTCGCTCCGAATCTTTGCATTTCATCTCGACTCGCATCCGCAGCCGCTTTGAGCGTAGTGATATCGACATTGAGCTTGTTGACCTGGTTTTGACTGGCCGCTTTGACCCCCTTGAGCTCGTCCTTGACATTCTTGAGCTCGTCCTTGACCTTCTTGAGCTTGTCCTCGAGTTTGCTGACCCGATGTTGGCCAGTCGTTTTGACCTTCTTTAGCTTGTCCTCGAGTTTGCTGATCCGATTTTGGCCTGTCGCTTTGACCTTCTTTAGCTTGTCCTCGACCTTCTTCAGCTCGACCTTTAGCTTGTCGATCTGGTCTTCTTCCCCCTTGATCGTAGCTTCGAGTTTTCGGACGTTAGCCCTAAGATTGTCCAAGGCAGCTCTGTCCACATCCCTGCTCTCTTTCAGTTCCTGGATAATATCCCAGAGAACGTTGAGAGGCGGTATCGCTCCGTGGTGTTGCGCTTCGCCTGGAAACCGAACGTTGGACACATATGGACGGAACAAACAAAACATACCCCGAACGCCTGAGGTTTCCCTCGACGAGGTGGTCCCTGACGGTGCATCATGCTCCTCCGGTCGTTCGACGTGGACCGGCGTCATGTCGACAGCTAAAAACACGATTTTCAGATGACATTGGACACGTACAGACCGAACAAACGGAACATACTCCTAAGGTCCGACTCCGAGGTCTCCCTCGGCAACGACGTCCGCTCCTCGAGACCCTGTGGTTGCTCGATCTCTTTACCGACGTGGAGTTGAGTCATGTCGACGACTAAAACCATGACTTACAGAGCGGGGAGAAGTTGAATCACTAGAGTACTCACCTGGGTGGAAGAGGTCGACGGGAGAGTTGAAGAGGCTGAAAGCCCCTCTGGCGGCACGCTCCGAGACGGCTGAGGCTTCTCGTCTGTAGGCATGATAGTGGTGACCACTATCATGCCTACAGACGAGAAACCTCAGGGAGAGGGATGCGGGATGGGGAGAGGCAACCACGTCCAGTATATATATCGGGTTCTGAATTCCAACTTGAAGTACGGGCTGCATGACACCTAGACTACGTCACGGTTATAAAAATTCTAAGATCATAGAGCGAGCAACACTGTCAGCGAACCCCTCTGGCGTACACATTCCTTGCATAATACGTAGAACAGGACAATCCATCATGCGTTGTTCTAAGTTATGGCGGGAATACTCCCGAGTCAGCAATCCGGCCATATCGATGTCGGATCATCGCGCAGTACATACCCTCATTACACTAGAGGCTCGCCTTTGTTGGCGGATGCTTTGAGAAAAACTGCGGCCGGGGTCTGAGAAAATAATGCAACATACATGCGCCACGAGAGCTCGAGCGCTCACATCGCAAAGGCCGGGATCGAAGGAATAGATCATCATCGAGTTTGGAGTATATGCACAAAAACTCGACATATTCCGGTTCGCAAGCCTGTGGAGTATGTGTCAGAGTTCATATAGATACACGACCTATCGAAGAAATCAGTAACGGAATCACGTACAGAAATTCAGGCGTGAGACATGAATTTACCCAGTCGACGTTGTAACACCGATCATTCTGTGGCTTGAATTGTAGCGCGGTGGTCCAGGTGAAATGTCGAAGTCGTGTCTTCGAGCTTGCTCGGACATTCATTGACCGAGTACAAAACCCTCGCGAAATCGGGCGCAGACCGCGGGGACACGCCTTCAGAGAGAAGTACAGCCGTTCGGTATGAGAAGCAATATATCCATCGGTCATGGTTCCTTCATAATCAAACAATAAGGGACGTCGTTCGCCAAAGGGATCTAAACCAAGCAGTCCGAGTGAAATCGGGATGTGGTCGACCAGAATACACACCTCTGTCAGATCGTGTGGACACTAGACTGCGCTCACCGACTCGAAGGACAGTCTTGCTGGATATCGTCGGTAGAGTCGCGCACAGCAACCGTTCGGAAGAGAAAGAGCTTGAGCCCGTGCCGAGGCGGTCATGGTGTGACATATCACGTGATTTGTGACAGTTCGCGTACTTTGTCGATTGTTTCACGACAAAGACGTGCTCGAGACCAGCAATGCCGCCGCGACGATCGTCCAGGACGCGAATCGTAGACGCGCAAGGCTCAAGCTCAACGTTGTTCGAGGTCGCCACCGGGAAGCGGAAACGGAGCCAGTCGGTCGCAGCGGACGACTCAGACATCGAGGCTCGGACGACCGCCTCGAGGACCAAGCCCCCATCCTCTTTGCGCACGCGCGCCAAGCCCGCGTCGACAGCATCGACGTCGAAGGGACGCAGCAGCGTCGGTCCAGAACGGACGAGAGCGAGCAGGACCACGAAGACGAAGTTGAAGGGGGTGCCAGAGGTGGTGGAGGATTCGGAGGCGGATGAAGAGGACGGAGAGCAGGATGACGACGACGACGAACTGAGCAGTGCGCCGCCTGCGCGGAAGAAAACGCGCACCTCCGTCGACGATGAAGACCGCGAGGAAAAGGAGGAGGCGGCGCGGAAGTCTTCGAGGAAGGGCAAGTTCCGTCAGGTGGTCGAGGAAGAGGAAGACGCGGAGTCCCCACCTGCGTCGAAGACGCGACGTTCCTCGGCCAAGCCTCCGTCCTCCAAAGCTGCCAAGACCACCCGCTCGTCGCGCAAGCCACTGAGACTGGAGAGCGATGTCGAGGAGGAGGGCGATCAAGAACAAGCAAAAGGGGAAGATGAAGGAGCAACAATCCAAATTTCTGACGATGACGATGACGCCCAACCAGTGGAGAGCAAGGCCCGTCGACAAGTAGCCCCTCGTAGACCCATCCCAGAGCAGCTACAACTCCCCGAGAAGTCGCCTTTCAAACCTCCCAAAAAAGGCCAGGTACTACCAGGGCAAGAAGACGAGGGGGATGTCCCTACCCCTCGACCTCACAGGACTGCCCCGGCCACGTCCCGCAAAGACCCCCCACCTGAGCAACGAGCTACCGCAGATGAAGGAGAGGACGATCTGGACGGCTTCGAACAAGAATTCAAATCCTCTCCGCGTCGCACACAACGCCAAGATGCCAACAAGAACATTTCGCCTAGTCAGACTTCTCGCTCTCCAAATCACGCGCCACCAGCCGCAGAAGAGGAGGAAGAACGATCGCTCTTAGAACCTAGAGCCAGACCGCAAACTCTATCGCAACCCCCTCCAGTGGAAGAAGACCAAGGGCCGAAATCTCGGCTCGTCATCCACAAGATGGTGTTGATCAATTTCAAGAGCTACGCGGGGAGACAGGAAATCGGGCCCTTCCACAAGGTGCGTCTTGCGGTCTTTGCTTTGAAATACCCGTTCTCATATGTTTTCACCTAGTCCTTCTCGTCGATCGTTGGTCCCAACGGCTCGGGAAAATCAAACACGATCGATGCACTACTATTCGTGTTCGGATACCGCGCATCCAAAATGCGTCAAGGGAAGCTCTCGGAGCTAATCCACAACTCTGCCCGCCATCCCAATCTCGACGAATGCAGCGTCGAGGTTCACTTTCGCGAGATTATCGATTTGGTATGGATTTCGTTGGCAAACGTCATGCTGCATTACCGACGCGTCTCATAGCCTGGTCCTGACGCATACAAGGTCGTACCCAACTCCCAACTCGTCGTGGCACGGACAGCATACAAGAGTAACTCGAGCAAGTACACGATCAACGGATGCGCTAGCAACTTTACAGAGGTCCAGTCGCTCCTCAAAGGTCGGGGGATCGATCTCGACCACAAACGATTCCTTATACTACAGGTAATGTGTCGGCTCTACGTCCTTTTACCATCAGTTCGTAGCTGACTGAGTTGGCGCGTCTATCTGATAGGGCGAAGTCGAATCGATCGCGCAGATGAAGCCCAAAGCCCAAAACGAACACGAAGACGGGCTGCTCGAGTACCTCGAAGACATCATCGGCACGTCTTCGTACAAGACCCCCATCGAAGAAGCGCTCGCGCGGGTGGAGGCGCTCAGCGAACAGCGTGTCGAGAAGCTGAATCGACTCCGCATCGTCGAACGGGAGAAGAACGCGCTCGAGGAACTGAGGAAGGAGGCGCTAGATTACGTGAGGTTGTACAACGACCTCGTGAAAGCCAAGAGCCGGCTCTGGCAATGGTACGTCTGGAAGTGCCTGGAGAACGAGGAGAGGATCGGGGCGCAGATGGTGAGTGGATCATGTCTAGCGTCGCCGACAGTGCGCTGAGGCCGATGTCTTCCCAGGGAAAAGTCCAGAAAGAACTAGACGCCGAGACGGAGAGGAACAAGGACGACATCGCCCATCTAGAAATGTTGGAAAAGCACTACGAGGAGCGCGAGAAAGTATACGAGGTTCGCCATCTGTTTTAACGCCTCCCAGCACCCGTCTAATCTCGTCTGCCTTGATCAGGAAGTGAAAGCTGCAGCCGAGGAAGCTGTCAAAGACCAAACCACGCACGAGAAACAAGCCGTCAGTCTCGAAGAGCGTCGCAAACACGCCAACAACAAGGCGAAAAAGTTGAAGAAGACGCTGCAGGAGGTGAATTCCCTTGTCCGTCACGTGACTTCCTAGACACTGATCGCTCATCCTCGCAGGACGAGCAAGCGAAAGCTACTGCTGAACGTACGATTCAAGAGAGCACCGCCAAGATCGACCGAAAACGCGCAGAGATCGAGGAGCACGAGGCCAACCTGAAGAAGGAAGAAGACGTTCTCGAAAGCATTCGAGATAGCCTGAAGGGTACGTTGTGTATGCCGTCCATCTCCGCAATCTGACTTACGCTTCGCAACAGACAAGACGCAGGTGTTTCACGACCAGATCGAGGCCAAGCAGAAAGAACTTCAGCCGTGGATCAACAAGATCAACGCCAAGGAGGCCGAGATCGATGTGGCGACAGGCGAGAGGGATGCACTAGCGAAGAAGGCCGCAGGGCTCAAGGACGCGGTCAAGAATGCCCAAGACGACCTTCAGCAACAACAGGGAGCGCAAGAGGCCAAGGTGCGCTGCTTGATGCGTCTAAATCTCCTTGCTCTCGACCCGTTGACTCAATGCTATAGCTGGCTGAATTGAACGATCTGAAGGCTAAGAGAGAAAATTTGCAACAGGAGCTTCAGGCTTATCAGAAGAACTTCCATGTAAGTATGTTTCACGGAGCCGCGAGGATCCTTCAATCACGATCGTACCTGCCGGTAGGGTGCTCAGGCTCGTGTGCAAGAACTCAAGGGCAAGTCGTCCTCTCTTCGACAGAGAACAGACGAGGCGAGGGCGTCTCAAGCTGCCAGCACATCACAGAACAAAGTCCTCGAGCACCTTAATCGCCTC
>JBBPMC010001365.1:0-11418 GCA_038090115.1 Strobilomyces echinocephalus | reverse complement strand
GTAAGGGACTGTGCAGTGACTGTACAGGAGGGGACCTAGCTGTGGGCCTGCGCGCTGTTGTGGCCACTGTACAGAGCTGTGCAGAGCCGTATAGACTTACCTAGTGCAAAAGTGATTTGCTGATGTACCGTGTACCGCGCACTCCGCAATAAAGCAAAGTCTACCTACACAAGAACAACAGTAATGAATCTGGACATCACACGACATGCGATAAAAGACCACACCAGCACCCTCGAAACGGACAAAACGATACGGCTCAAGATCCGACACCCAGACATCCGAAGGCCGATTCAAGGCTTCCTCTATCGGGCAATGTGTGGAGCGCTCAAAGTCGCCGGTCAATTCTGGGCGACGATACCAAACTACGAACAGAGGGCGAAATGCCAGCTATGTGACCACCCAGTCGAATCACTCGATCACATCCTAACGGAATGCCCTAGCCCCGAAAGGCGCCTCATATGGACGGCAGCACAGAATCTCTGGCCCAAATGCCTCGGCCCATGGAACCAACCCAGCATCGGCGCCATACTTGGATGCGGCGCGATCGGTTCAACCCACCACACTCACCGCGACGACCAAACCTCTTATGAGCACGGTAAAGCCTGACTGAAAAGAATTCTCATATCTGAGTCAGCTCACTTGATTTGGGCTCTCAGATTAGTAGCAGAGTGATCAACGACCAACGATCAACCAATGATGCAATAATTAAACGATGGATAACAAAGATTAACGACCGTATCTCTACAGACCGCTTGATAGCCACAGCACGAAAAGAACCAAGCCTGACCCACAAAGCCAAAGTAACCCGGAGCCATATACTTCCCACCTCACCCATGCTGCCTGATGACTGGGTAACGAACAAAGAGGTTTAGTGGATATCAAGCTACCCAGGCCCCCTAGTTGAACGGGGAGACTAGGTAGTGTACGGAGTCCCACACACCCCTTAACAGGGGCGTGCGTAAGAGCATTTTCCCTCGGACCGGAGTTCTCCTTAGGTAGCCTCCGCCTAAGCGTTTAAGTAGGACTAGACTTGTCAGTCGCTACTTAATATTATCGCTTGTCAAAAAAAAAAAAACCTTGTCATTCCCACAAGTGGAAGCCTGTCCCCTGCGGGTCCAGCCAGGTCACGTGTTGACTTATCGCTCATTGAACATGGATTTAGCGAACGACTCAGAACTACTAAAGAAAATCTTAAACCCTCAGCCCCACACTGCGTCGCAATAGCAATGATGCAGGCTGGAACTACAGACGAAAAATTATTGTGCTGGTGTCGTGATAGTGCATCCTGGAGCGTCTCCGGTCGTTAGGCCGGAGCCCCATCAGGAATCAGAGTCACTTCAGGTCGCGCTCGGTTACCCATCGGCTACTGTCGGCTACCGGTATTGCCCTCGTGAAGCCGGCCTTCAAGCTGATGAATCGGTGAGCATTGATTCCTCTCCCCCTGTGCTGTCACATAGGCTTCACCGCGTTCGACTCAGATCACGTCGCTCACAAAGTTGATTATTTCGCACCGTACGCGACTGTATCAAAATCTTAGAGATCGCTGAAATAGTACTACCTTCCAATTGGCGCCTTGCCTAAAGCCCTTTGGGCGCCCAAGGGGACCGACGAAAAGGCTCTACAAGCGTGTTTGTCCAGGACTGGTCCTGAACATCTTTTTCACTGAACGGTGACTGACAGCAGTGGGAGCTGTTTGAATGGGGCCATTGTCGTGGCTTTCGTATGTTCTTCATTCCGGATGGATGCAATTATCTTGCGGTATGTCACGCATATATGTATCTATGATAGACTTGTCACATTTTTTAGTTGGAGCTAACTGTGACCTAATTGGGGGAATGACCCTTCCGTTGCATTCATGCCGACAGGAACGAGAACTTGGTTTGTTTGTTTTCGCGTTTTTTCTTTTCTCTTCTCCCACTCTAGATGGACACCATGGCAGGTAACTCAGATACTTTGTGAGTGTGATCGTATTCTCTGCCCATTTATGCTCACTGCACCGTTCTTATTCCAGGATGACAGACATAGACGCGGACGAGGGAGATGCTAGACTACTCCAGGGCGAGCTTCTTGATGCCCCGTTTAACATTGCTCGAGCCCTCGCTCCTCATGAGGCAGAAGACCCTGTCGAACAGGTGCATATTCGGGACACCATTCTGCGCTATGTTGCCCTAGAGGACCAGCGAGATGTGAACCACGTTGCCCGGTTTGAAACTTTGGAGTCTCGTCCTGTCAGGCTTTCCGTGTTGAAGGACATGTACAGCATGAGAAACCACCGGACGGCAATTTCCCTTCTGCAAAGACGACGAAATGTTCTCATTGATGAGGGGTTCAAGATAGACACACGCCATCCGGATGTCATCGCGAAAACTGAAGGTCATTTCCTCGACTTCGTTCTATTCCTTGGCAATGCCCTCGGTCTCGACGCCGTCCTACCTGCTGCAGATGTTGAGGCCCACCACCTTTGGCACATCGACCTCACGTTTATGCATATTTTTCGTCTGTGGCCCGAGGTCCGGGTGCAACTTCCATTCTCCACAACTGGCAGGATGTTGTATATTGGGACAAGAGGACAGGGTCACGAGGAGATATGGATTGCCTTCGTCCCACGATCGCTCATCGAGGAGCCGGATGCCCCCCAGACATGTCACCTCTGAATGCTCCCTCGTCTTGCTTAACTCCGGAGCATGCAAACATGGCGGTTATGTTCTTCACCTATGTGTTCGCATCATTGAACATCGAAGACATTGATTGCGAACACCCCTATCCAGAGCCCCTGTCGAGGGAAAATTTGCTGCATTCCAACGCGACCTCGCTGTTGTGAGCGGTTTCCTGATTTGCCGTTCATTTCCTTGCTCATGTTTCATTTTGTAGTGGTCGCTTGGGTGAGCGCAACCGACGCATAGAGCTCAACTTGATGCTCGCCCGCCGTGTTCATCGGCAGATGGTTAGGTCGTGGGATGCTTGGGTCGCCGCTGCGCCTAATTCGTGGAGGACAGATGGTTTTCTCGAGGAGACCCTACCGATTGCTCTCACTATGCGGTATGGGCAGAATCAGCCTGTTCACGTGTTAAATGCGGAGAACGAGGAGCGAGGCATGTGGGAACGAGACAGAGACTACAGGAAGTTGCGTCTCGCGGCATATTCCATTGCACATCACATCAAGTGCGTTCTTTTTTGTTTGTTTGTTTTTTTTTTTTTCGCTGCATTCTCATTCGTCGTCTCCAGATTTTGTCGTGTTCAGCAATGGAGCAACTTAGACAGTGCGACGTTGAATAGGGTTCATGGTGACCTTTATGACCTGCCGGATAGCGCTCCGAACCGAGTTATCGTCAACTTGCGTAATGCTGAAGAAGACTATCACGTTCCCCTGTACACTGAAGAGGGTTTTCGTGTCCATCGTCGCTTCCCACAGCGATCAGTCTCCTCAGGTGCTCTAGTGGACCTTCGTGGGGTGCATCGTTTATTTCCTTACAATCCGGAAACAAGAAAGGCTTCGTACGATGCATACCCTCTTGCATACACGAAGAACTACGGAAATGTGCAGGCAAAGCGCACCATTTCTTCATTCGACAAGGTCCTCTTCATCATGAATCGCCGTCTATCCCCACCTGCCATCGGCGAAGAAGATCCTTTGGAGCGCTTATTCAACGACGACATGCCTTTAGGGAGTCCCGTCGTTCGGGGCTGTTGCTCACAAATTTACAACAGCATATCACATCGTGTCCGCAATCAGACCAAATACCACTATGTCCAGCTCGGTATTGCGACTACGGCGCTCGCCGGGACCCTGGCCACTACTGCGCGTGAAAAAAGGATATTTCAGCAGCGCCGTCAGCATGCTCTTCAGTCACTCCCCCATGAGCGGTTTGCGACCACAACCGCCGGTCCTAATCAACCCCAGGCACTTCGTATAGAACAGACTTTTGTCATCGACGTTTATCGTCTGTCCGAGCATGACAGGTCCGGTCGGTATGTTATTTCGCTACGGTCATTGCACACCCCGCAGTTAATCACACTTATCAGCGTTGTGTATGACGAAATTATCTCGAAAATATGCAAGTATGCCTCTCATCCAGACGTTATCGACCCAATCAAAGAGTGCGTGCAACCGTTCACTCCTGAGGTTAGTGACATCGGTGCGGTAATCCAAACCTAATGTGATATTCGTTGTAATTGGCAGGTGATTCCGAACATTTTCAATTGGACAACCTACCCTATTACTAGCCTTATTGAACTCGTATGGAACGAGAACAAAGCGTCTGTCCAGGACACAACCCCAGTTATTCCTTATTCAATCGAATTTATGTCTGTCCTTGAGCGCACACTAAACTATGCACACACGGGATCTGGTCGGGTAATATCGAGGAAGTTGATGGAGCCGTTGTACATCTCCCTCGGTCTACTTTACGACGGTTTCCCCACCATCAATCCTGACCTCGTTTCATTTCCCACACTTTCATTGAAGAAACTCTGCATCAAAATGGTGGACTGGCCGAAGGAGAAAAACCACGGACCTCCGGCGACGAGTTCCTTGCACTGCATCAAATTAACTTATAGCGACCAGTTTGCAAAGGTATATTCATTCCGATGTGGTCTACCACTCTATTAACGCATTGGCATGCTCAGCTGGTCCACTCTCAACTCATTATCCACCATGCAATCCACCACCCTCCCTCCGAATGCGAGCCCGATGGACGTGGGATAGTTGTGACCACGGCAAGAAATGTTTTCGAAGTTTGTCTCAAAGCTCATCAGGATGACGTCAAGAAACTTGTCTCTGATGCGGTGACAACCGAAGTTGCTCCTTTATTGAAGCACCACTCCGCCATCCAGAAGGAAATGGGACGTCGCCGATTGAAAGCGCTGAAAGATTGGTCGAATGACCAGTTTGCATTGTCATGCGACGATAAGACCTTGGCAAATATTTTCGTTGCGATTAGCCCAGGTAGAAACGAAGGCACTCGGACAGTATCTCTTCCTGCCCCTCCTGGCGATGGAAAACCGCTCCAGCACTTCATAGAGAAGGCATACAACGGTGCACAACGTCGGCGCGTTGTCCCTTTCGTGCAGAACGGAATGTTCCATATTCTCCTTGCAACATCAATCAAACAGCTAGAGACAGCCTTTGCATCTTACCCAACTGCGGAGAATCTCGAAACTGTCCTGAAAGAAGTCATGCTCGAGGTCGCGGAGAAAATGAGAATCCACCATACCCCCTGGACTGCTGATCAAGAGCAACGCGGCCGCGGCCGTCCTAGCACCAGAATCGTCCACAACGTCTGGTTACCCTTCGACGTTGTACGTCACCCCAACATCACGCAGAGGAGTAATCTCCTCCCCATGGAGGTTGAAGATCTCGTTGTCGAGGAGTCAGCAGAAGATGCAGCCTTGAGATCGTCTATGGGATCTTGGTCTGCTGCCAGCATTCGCCTTTCGTACTACCACAAGGTACTCCACAAGATATGCCTTCCAGAGGAATGGACCATCAAGAATGCGTCAATCCATAAGAATGATAGCTTCACGCAGTCAGTTTATGTCTGGGTCAAAAATCACTACAACCCCTCGAAAAGCATCCATGCGCTTGCATTGATCATCAGCCTTATTTTTGCTGGTTTAGTGCCGAACATCTTCCCTCCAGAAGACCTGACGAAGCAAGAGGACTCTGGGGATTTGGCCACCAGAATGGCCAACGCTGCTTGGACACGGCGCAATCGCAAAGGGAATAAGCACATGGCACCGTTCATTACCATGGTAACGGGCTTCATGATCGCTGTATGGGAAAACGGTTCACTGCTGGGACTTGCATTGGCTGGAATTCGCGACGGTTCCGCCTCAGAAAAAACCCAGAAGGATGTCCAGAATTTTATTTCCAAGCACAGTAAGGCATATTCTCGTATCCGGTGTGCGTATGCTCACCGTTTTGACAGCAGCAAAAGGGATCACCCTTGCAAACACGTTCGTTCGGTTCCGTCTGGCGACACCAAAAGGCTCTAAAGCACTTTGGAATGGACGCTGGAAATTGGATGCTGAGCCTATCTCCGAGGCTGAAGTCGACAACAAATGGTCTCGAGTGAAAAAGACGCTGCTGTCTGATACCCAGCATGGTTCTTATGATGCTGTGGCTCAGCTGGGTGGGGTTCACACTGCGAAAAGACTGCTTGACACCCAATGGGTAAAAACCCGTTCAGTTCCAGACGCCGAGATCTCGTCAAAAACGTCTCGGAAGAGAACTCGTGACGACAACGATGACAGTGACATTAGCATAGAGTATAGTGGGGGGAATCCATCCTCGTTCACACGTCGCCGTATCTAGACGTCCGGCTATTCCTTTCCGCACAAGTAGTGTTTTCTGAGGTTAATACAGAGTCATTCATTGAGACTTGCTGCGGTTGATCATGCGCAGTCTCCGCATGATGTACTGTTCTGTATGGAAGCAACCGTAACGCGTAACGCTGGGGTGGTTGCGCTGCTAAAAAATAACAGGCGTAATGCAGCTCGGAGTGCTTGATTAGCAACGTAACGCATAACCCGTAACGCATAACGCAGGACCTCCAACGTAACGCGTAACGCAGGACCTCCAGTCCCTACATACGGTTGCTTCCATACAGAAGGCTACACTATACATGTGGGCTGCAAAGTCGTAGTACGGGGTACGGTCTATCTAGCGCACAGTCCAAGGGAAGCTGCTCGTGCGGAAAAGGTCGTGCGAACCAGGGCCGGAGGCAGCAACGTCGTCGAGCTGGGAACACAGGCAGGTGAGCTGGTTCCAACATATGGGCAGTCCTTGCTCTAGCAAATCCACCGCACACTGCGGGGCGCCGTTACGGCGGCACACTGAGAATGCATCTACTGCGAACGATGATGAGTGGCTCTTGAGGATGTCGAGATGTTCGGGTAGAGTGGGAAGAAGGGAGGGAACCGAAGCAACGTTTCGTATACGAAAAGGGTTGAATGCCGTGTTTTCAGTGTCTTGTGTTCATGCTCTCGCGGCACGCAAGTCAGCCGCAGACACAGTGCAGGACATATCTACCAGCCAGGGATAGATTCTAAATCTGTTGTGATAGGAGTGTGATCGGAATAAGATGACTCACTGATGCGGACGGATTACTGAGGCCTGCTCGGACACGGTGCAGTGGTAACGACTAGAGAGATGGTCTGCAAGGATATTCAGAGACACGGCGCGAGTAGTGTATTCTGGCGGGCAAAGAGAGCGTGCTCCTCGGGAGAGGACAACGGCTTCCTCGAGATCCTGCAACCCCGTAGCTCACTGCAGTGTGCGGAGAGATCCCCTAAAAGGTCATTCAAAGACGTTGAGCGATCCGGGTGTCCTGGTGGGTGACATCTAGGGAGAGGACAACGGCCTCCTCGAAACCCTACAACCCCCCGAGCTGATGAACTCAGCCGCGGTGCTTAGGCCGGCCCGGAGGCAGGCACCGCTGTCCTCAGTGGGAGTTTGACTCTCCGTCGCACGCACCCGCTCCTTCGCAACGCGGTTGGGGCTCTCGTCCCGAGTCGAACTCTCTGGGAAAGCCAGCTGCTCGATTGAGATGCAGCCAGGACTTCCCAGCAAGCGCGGGCTGCGGGTACTCGCTGACCGAGCGCAGGTGCGTGCTTTTTCAAGCTGCTGACAGCCCTGCGCCAAATCGCTTCCTGAAGTACCGACGCATGCTCCCGCAACACATTCGCTCGCTAGAGGCGCGCGTTCGCGAAGAGACCTAAGGCCGAAAGCGGGGGGTGGTCGTCATAATCACAAACGGGAATCGCTGCGCGGTCTTCGAAAACGCCTAGAAATGCGCTGGGAAACGCGTCTGCTCTAGGGGCGAGTTGTTTGTGCATTTTGCTAGAAGGGATCGAGTCCAGCTCGCGTTCTTCACCCTCTAGCTTCTTCGGGGCGCGCAGCTTCGCGACCACCCGGGAACGCACGGGAGGGGCATCTATTCCCCAGAGCACTCCCTTTTCACTTCCCCGCGCCTAGGTGGCGACGGGGCTGCTCATCGACCTCGTCGCGGCCCCTTCGTTCCCGAGGCTATCGAGGGACTTCAGCTGGAAGGCGCGGCTTAGCGGCTTGAACCAGGATCAGAGCGGTGGCTCCAGGGTTTTTTACTGCTGGAGGCCTAGAATGCGGTCAACAAAACGTCGCTGCGGGGGTTGATCGGCGGGCCGGAACCGAGGACTCACTAGCGAGACGAAGAAACACTCCACCTTCGGGGCCTTCTGGAGTGAGATCTACAGCTTCGGAGTCCACCGCGGAAGCTGGCTTGGCAGTGCGGTTTGGATCCAGGCGAGTCAGGCCCCGGTCCCTCTGGGTAACGGCCGCGAGCGCGCGTTCCAGCGAGAGCAAACAACAAAACAAAAGCGAGACTGACGCGATCAAGCCAGCCCCACGAATAAGCGCGCAAGGCGCCCTCGGCCCCAACCCACGCAGCCCAACTCGGTGGGTCTGAAAGCTATCGCGCTCGTGAAGCGAAGCAAGCCGTCGCCTGCGTCGCTGGAGTTCGGAGAGTGGCGTGCGGCCTGAGAGGAGAGCAAGGGGAGTGGGCCTGGAGAGGAAGCCCCTTGCATGCCGTTGGCCGGTGGCGAAGGGCGTCAGGCTCTCGAGAGCGTGCGGTGCGTCCTTCACCGCTACGGCGACCTGTCGATGGGGGTAAAGCGAGTGCTCGCGCCGCGGGTTCGAAAGGGCGGGGCGCACAACTACGGCGCCCGCGTTGGTGGCGTTGCAGGTGGTGGCACGCCCGATGCCGTCCTTGAGGGCGTCAGGGTCTATCCAGCGCGCTCCGCGGGGCTATGGGTGACGGCTCTTAGCACCGTGCTACATGGGAAGAGCGGGGGCTAGCGTCGGTGAAGGGGCTGAGGTCGGCGCAGGTGCAGGCGGAGTCGGCGGCGGCGTTGGGTGAGCGGGGATTTCACCAAAGCGTAGCGCTTTGAGTGACTAGGATAGCGGGGGGTAAGACACCGACTGCTGCTGGCTGGCGTGCTAGCGTTCAGCTCGCGTGGTACTCTCGACGACTAGCTGGCGAGCCCAGTCCGAGGCCGCGCCGCGAACCTCCCGCTCACACTACAGGTCCAGGGGCCTGTGACTGAGGCCGTCGGTTTTGAGCAACCAAAAGTCAGCAAGTCAACCATTAAGCAGACTTCACGTGACTCCCGCTTCCTTACACCGGTTAGTTATGAGACTATCTAGGGCTCGTTTCATTGCAGACCTAGGGTTACAGATCTGGTAGCTAGGGTTCCGTAAAAGGTAACCCCCTATTTGTCCTTCATTGTTAGATGGTTCATCACGATAATTTGCATATCCAATGATATATATATATTATACACATATCATATAACTACTGAGGATAGGTACATTAACCGACGAACTAATGTGGGGTACTCCAGACATTCGAAGAGGTGAGTTATGAACCGACCACATAGTTTTGAGGTCTACTCATGGTCAAAAGATGATGGTGGATCGAGGGATGTCAGCGTGTGTGAGAATTTCCGACGTTGCAACGGTCGTTTATGTATGGCCGTCCTGGACGGCCACATGCCAGGTGTCATACACCCTCATGTGTTCCCTTGGTGTCTATGGCCGTCCTAGACGGCCACATGCCAGGTGAGCTGTCATACACCCTCATGTGTTCCCTGGTTGTCTATGGCCGTCCTAGACGGCCACATACTGACTGTGCCGTCCTACCTTCGACGGTCATCGGGTAATGCATGTACGCGGTGTACCCTCTTGTCCAGGAGTCATTGGGCGGTGCACGTCATCTCACTGCAATTTGTACGGTACTGCAGTATAATTTATTCAGAGAAATTACTATGTAAGTAAATATTGGGTGGGCCAAGGACAGTGAGTGCCAGGACCCGAACAGACATGGTGGGGGTGCGGTAGCTAGTGATTGAGTCCGAAAAGACACAGGAGGTGGTGGTGTGGCAAGCACAGAGGGCCGAAAAGATATCGTCGATGGGGAAAGACACAGCGGGGTAGGACAGTGAAGCGTTGGACCCGAAAAGACGTGGGAGGTGGCAACGGCGATCATTGAGACGTGAAACAACATTGCCGGGGGTGATATGACAGGGCGGTGAGCGACGGCGAGCACAGAGGGCGGAAAAAACATTGCCGGGGGTGAAAAGACACAGCGAGGAAGAGATAGTGAATGTGGTCAGACCCGAAAGACGCGGGGGATGGTAAGAGTGACTACTCACCCGAAAAGCATAGTTGGGGATGTTCGACACGGCAGGGAACAACGGCGAGTGATCGGCCCTAAGAGACATGGTGAGTGGTGACGGCGAGCACAAAGGGCCGAAAAGAGATCGCCGAGGTGAAAAGACACACTTGGGAGCGACAGAGAATGGTCGGACCCGAAAAGACGTGGCAGGTGGTGATGGCGAGCAGAGAGGCTTGAAAAGACATAGTGGGTGGTGACGGCGAGCACAGAGGCTCGAAAAGACACAGTAGGGGAGCGACGGCGAATGGTCGACCTCGAAAAGACACGGCGGGCGGTTACGGCGAGCACAGAGGCTCGAAAAGATGTGGCGGGTGGCGACGGCGGGTGATCAGGCCCGAAATGACTCGGCGGGTGGCGTAGTGAGCACAGAGGCTCGAAAAGACGTCGCTGCATGTGAAAAAACGCAGCGGGGAGCGACAGCGAATGGTTGACCCCGAAAAGACGTGGCGGGTGGTGACGGCGAGCACAGAGGCTCGAAAAGACGTGGCGGGTGGCGATGGCGGTTGATCAGGCCCGAAAAGACTCGGCGGGTGGCGATAGCAAGCACAGAGGCTCGAAAAGACGTCGCCGTATGTGAAAAGACGCAGCGAGAAGCGACAGCGAATGGCTGGCCCCGAAAAGACACGGCGGGTGGCGACGGCGAGCACTGGGGCTCGAAAAGACATGGCGGGTGCGATGGTGAGTGAGCAGGCCCGAAAAGACTGGACGGATGGCGACAGCGAGCACGGAGCCTCGAAAATACATCGCCGCGGGTGAACAGACGCAGCCGGGAGCGACAGCGAGTGTTCGGGCTCGTAAAGATCCCTCAGATGGCAACGGCGACTGCTGAGAACCGAAAAAAACATAGGCGGGGGTGATATAACATGGCGGGGAGCGACGGGGAGTGGTGAGGCCTGAAAAGACGCGGCGGATTGCAACAGGGACCTCTGAGACCTGGAAAGATGTAAGCGGTGGTGAAAAGACATAGCGGGAAGCGACGGCGACAACCCTCCTGCCCATCGTTTTGGCTCTCAGGCGACGGCACGCGCTGGGCTCTGAAAAACATCGCGGGGAGCGAACCATGAGTGATACGGCTCGTAAAAGTGGAGCTGGGGGTTCGAAGAGACGCGGTTGGCAGCTACGGCGAGTGATCGGGTTTGAGCGGGTGGTGGCCGGGAGTTGTACAAATTCGGCGGGGAGAGTAGTGAGTGATCCAGCTCGAATGGCA